>JAJTUV010003231.1:0-68446 GCA_021653895.1 Mastomys natalensis
AAATATTGAGGGTAATTTTACATATTGTTTTAAATATTATGACCTCATTTTCTTCTCACTGATAAAATTAGAGTCAAAAATTATTTAACTATCTTAACATTTCTATTCTCTATATCTACATTGTTTAGAAAAATATGTTATATGCTATCATTTTATTTTCACCAATTACTCAGGTTGTACTAGTTTCTAACAAGAATGAAAGTAGTTTTCTTAGAACTGCCTTTTTCTATAAAATTAATATTGAAAAGTATTTACTAAATGCTGAGAGGTTAGGAGTAATTCCATAGCCTGAAAAATCATTTCTGGGGAAATATTTAATGTAGCAGAACATGGAAATAAGTATACTTTAAGAAGTAGGAAAATATCAAACCTTTAAAATATTACTTCATTAAAATCCATAAGCAGAAGGAGTGCTACTGTCTACAGCAACCACTAGCTTTTTGTACATAGTAAACAAATCTAAGAAAACTGAAAACAGCCTGCAGGTGGGTCACAGGCAAAATCAGCTATCAATAAGGTTATACACAAAAGATAGTCTTTATACTATAGGAAGAAAAGACTGTTCATCTCTTTTAATTTATTTTATATATTATGAATGGCTCCTTAAAATGATATATTGAGAAGAGCTCTAAAGCTACATTTGGACTCCAAGGGAAACATTGCTTTTACAAGTTTCTAAAATGAAGAAGATATAGTACAGAATGTTACATGATTGTCTTTCTGGTGTCAGGCACTTAATGTCTCTTTATGTTTAACACAAATTATAGCTTTTTAAAAATTTCAGCTCATAGATAAATGATAACTTGGAGTGAAATCATAATTCAGTAGATATATAGAAATATAAAAGTGTTCTGCTTATAAAAGCTAATGCCATTCAATATACTGAATAGCTTCAAAAATCTACAGATCCAGTAATATTAATTTATTGAAACCATGTAGGGAAATAATAGTATAACTTGAAAAAAATCAGCAGTGTAAAATACAAAGACAGGGATACTTCAAGTTGTTACAGTAACTTCTTTGAAAAATAGTACTGATAGCATTTTGGAAACACGGTCCATAAATGAATCCAGGTAATAATTTTGAGAACTTTTGAGAAAACTTTTTTTTTTTTTTTTGGTTTTTCAAGACAGGGTTTCTCTGTGTAGCCTTGGCTGTCCTGGTACTCACTCTGTAGACCAGGCTGGCCTCGAACTCAGAAATCCGCCTGTATCTGCCTCCCAAGTGCTGGGATTAGAGAAAACTTAAAAACAAAGACTTCAAATCTCTGTTTCCCCAAACATGAGTTGCACATGAAATGGGATTTTTTTACATCTCACACATGTAATAAATAAGAATGGGTTTATTTTAGGTTATCCAAAGTCTATCATCATCATCATCATCATCATCATCATCATTCAGATGATGCTTACAAACACAGTTTGCCCTTATGACTTTATGCAGCCTACACTAATGTTATGTTCCACTTGTTATGGAATGCCCTCAGAATATAGTCTGTCTTATGCACTAAATAAAGTTGGCTATTTCATGAAACAAATAAAAAACTACTCATTGTATTTAGAATATAGTGTATTATAAAATATTAACTGAATTGAGAGGAGCATAATTTTATGTGAAATAATATTGATACATTTAGACAGGATTTCAAAAATCATTTGGCATTGTACGGTATTATGTTTTCCAATTTTTAGTAACTGGAGTTTTCTACAGTTGATTGGATTGCATACCTTAATATACTACATTAATTCAAACCTTTTGGTTTGATTATAAAATGCTATGCACAATGTTTCAAAAATTCAGATATAAAGCTGTAGCTAATAACTTCACTAGCTTGTTTTCATGCAATAGGACAAGTTTTGTTTAATTACTAAATTATTTATCAAGTTATAATACATATGCATAACATTTGCAAATATTGTCTAATAATGCTGAACACTAAAAATCAACTAATATTCAATATTTATGTTGTTTAGTTTAAAATATTAAAGGCCCTTGTTTCACAGATCTTTACTTTTACATACTCACAGAATTAAAAAAAAATGAAGAGTTGATATGTACTAATATTCTATAAATTTCTAACATATCACATTGATATTACAAATTCAGCCATAACAGGTCACAAATTTTATGATTTGGTTGTATGAAAATTTATAAAAAAAACCTTGAGTGGACATTGCTGCTCAAGCACAAAGTAGAAGGCAGGGTGAACCACTGAAAGCCAGGGAAAAGGAGAAATGGAAAGGAGTTGCCTAATGATTTTAAAGGGCTTCCTTCAGAGTGACTCAAACATTTTAATATTAAGCAGATGTGTTGGTATAGAACAGTGTAAACTTATGAAATGATATTAAATTGTTTATTTAAACTTTTAAGTTTAAATGGTGTGAATTTGATTTTAATTTTATCATTATTATTGATAATATTGTACATGCTTTCAATGTAAGGTGATTATATTAACCATATAATACTTCCCTTAATTACTCTTGAGTGCTTCTATGAACTCACCACATTTTCACAACTTCAGGTCCTTTATATAGTATATTGAATCCCATTTTGCTACACATTTACATATTGCTTTGGGGTCATCAAGTACATTATATTCATTCTATCTCATTATCAACCTTAAAGAAAACTACCTTCCTTCTCTAGAATCCCTCAGGTTTCAATAGCTCCTTACTTTGAGGTAATTCTTGTGATTCCTCACCATCTGTGATAGAATATTGATGGACTCATTCTTGTCAGATATTATTGTGCAGACAGCCACAACTTACATAAATTTACTAACCAAAATATGCTTTCATGTCTAAAAGACACTGATTTCCCTTTAGCTAGTCTAACTTCTGGTTCTTAAAGTCTTTTGGCCTCCTTCATGATGTTACTTGAGCCTTGTGAGGTAGAGTTGTGATATATAGTTCCTATTTGTTGCTTAGATCTAAAGAATCCATAGGTGCTGATTCTCTGAATTTTGATTAAGTGTGAGTTTCTGCATTAACTATTATTTTGAACAAAGAAAATTATACGATGAGTTCTCAGAGCTTTAGTCATCTATGGTGAGACAGATACAAATATTTAGGGTCATTGGATATTTAGTTCATTTAGTAAATAAAAATAGTAGGTTCACCAATAGAGCATAAAAACCACCCAAATACAATTTCTTGTCCAGATAAGATAAATCATGTGTTTCCTCATATACAGCAAGTTCCACGTCCAATGAGAATGTAGTTGTTCACTGCTATAACAGTCATTCTACTAGTCCACACATAGAAATATCTTGTCAGGTTGCTTCTTGTTGTAGTGTGTGAGGTCTACAATTAATTAAGGCAGATGATGTCTTGTCTCTCCCAGAATCCTTCCTAGAACCTTCTGCTATCAAATCTAGCTTAAAGTTGGAAGGTTTCTTGTCAAAAACTTTGATTTGTCTAGATCTGGTGACCAAGTTATAGTATCCTCTGATATACTGTCTTAACAAAGAGTTCTTCTGGGGAGCCAAGACCAATAACAGTACTAGGAACATCTTGTAGAAATTTTTGTTGAGGTGGAGTACTCCAGGACATTTCTTTCCAACTTGAGGCATTGGATATTTATTCAACAACTAATGGCTCTTCAAGCAGAGCTTCATGTAGAATAATTTTATTTGTAAATACATAACTCACAGAGTTTATAAATACATGTATACATGGTTGTAAAATCACTTTTCCATATAGAATGTTTAACTATCCTTAAAGGTAAATACTATCCTCTTTTATATGAATTTCATTTCTTAAAACTCAAATTATTTTTTTAGAAAGTCTTTGAAGAAAAGGATAATAGCAGCATCAATTTTCTATCATGTTTTGGCAATACCACTGATCAGATTGAGGGTTTTATATATAGTAAAGAAGAAAACAAGAATGGAACTATATTCCCATCATTACTAGGATTTTTCTATTGAGACAGGGCCCCACTAAGTTGCCCAGACCGTCCTTGAACTTGTGTTCATTATGATACAGCCTACTAAATAGCTGCTGATTTTGCGGGACACTTTCAACATCTCTGCCTTAGATTTTATAATATAATGTTTATTGAAATTGCTAATCTAAATATATTCTTATATGTTTATGTACAATTCACTGTCATTTAATATTTTTTCTTAGTGCAGAATCCCATTCTATACTGTAACACCATATATGCAACTTTCAAAACTTGGAAATTAAAGTCCTTTGTATTAATTGTAAATCATATGCCACAAATTATCTTCACATATATATGGATACAGATATTGTACTAAGATAATAAATCATAGTTTCTTAAAGGACTGAGTCACCTAACATTTTGAATTCTGAGGTGACTAGGAAACCTTACAAGTTTGAGTGAAAAATAAACTATTGACGTCAATACCATGATCTTTTCAAATCTGTCAGCTTCTTAGAGTTTCTTCAGATTTTCAAAATGTATTAGTCAGAGTGACATGATATTTGAAAAGAGGCTTTTCTATTTCAGTCTTTGATAATTTCCTGTGGATGACTTGGGTTTTGGCTTAAATCATTTTTTTTTTACAAAGGCAGGGGCCAAGAAACTGAAAAATAAATCGATTTTAGGCAATCATTATTTTCTGAGTCATACAGTTGTTTACAGAATTCTTTAAATGTATTTCTAATAGGATCTGCTCAGAGGAAATGTTCTCTAACTCTACTTTCTAAGCTGAAATTCTCAGTCACTAAGTAATATATTCATAATAAGCTAACTAATATGCTGTGGTGTTATTTTCTTTTCCCAATATTTTTTTCAGATTTTAATGAAGTAGCTTTTCTCATATGTTCAAATTTACAAAAGTTTACAGTCACAAAGAATGTCTTTAATGACCAAATTTGCTATCTACTCTCTTCTTACACTCTGTGACACTTTCCAAGTTTATTTCTAGCTATGTACATAGTTAACGTAGTTACCAATTATTCACTTATTTATCATTTTCAAACAATGCCATTATAAATCATATCATTATTGTCCAATTAGGGAACACCTGTTTGACAGGTTTTCTGTAATCTTTATGTGCATTAGTTTTGCTATTTTTCTGCCTGACTTATCATTAATTGCACAGTTCATAAACTGATATTTGCATTTTTAGTTAATTTTGAAGAACTAACAATTACATATATGGCATTA
Source organism: Mastomys natalensis (assembly GCA_021653895.1). NCBI lineage: Eukaryota > Metazoa > Chordata > Mammalia > Rodentia > Muridae > Mastomys > Mastomys natalensis. The sequence goes on from JAJTUV010003231.1 coordinate 5,140, forward strand.
TATAGAGCTCATTATGGTGGTCTGGTATTATGTATGATCTATCTCTAATTGTCTACACTTGGTTTGATGCTAGTTTCTCTTTTTTAAACATTTAATATTTACTTTAATTGCTTTCCTAAGTCATTAATTATCTAAGTACCAAGTTCTAGGATAACTTTAACTATAGTTACACAACAGGTAATCTAATTCAATACCATGACCTATTACAGGCCAGAGCCATGGCTTCCAAATTTTCCTATTTTCAGTCAAGAAATTGTCCTAATATCAATAACACAAGTTCACTTGTGCATACAAATTCATCACTTATGTATGTTTCATTCATTAATATTGCATAGAAAACTTCTGATTTTCTCTCAAATTTTCTCTGTCAAATAGAATTCCTAACTTCAATAAATGGAATTATTATTCATTCAAGTGTTTAATATTAGACATTTAGAAAAATACTAAACTATCTTTCCTGTAATTATCCAAATTCACTTCATCTGCAAAGCAACTGGTTTTTCTTCAAAACATATTCTAAAGCTCATATATTCCTATACCTTCCAGTACGTTATGTTAAAAAAAAAAAGCCATTATTATCTTTCACTCAGACTTAGAAAGGATCTCTTAACCATTCTGCCATCTTTCACTCCTGGTACTTTCAACAATTTATTCTTTTATTAATTTTGTCCTTACATTCCTACTGACCACGGTTTCTGCTCCCTCCTCTTTTCTCACATTTTACCCACTACCTCCACTCTCACACATCCCACTTCTCTGTTTCTATTCAGAAAAATGGCAAAACTTTCATTGATATCATCCAGCCATGGCATATTAAGTTATATTAAGACTAGGCAAGCCCCCTTTGGTTTAAAGATGGAGAAGGTAACTAACTATTAGAAAAAGGATCACAAATGTTGGTAAAAGAGTCAAAGACCAGTCAAAATCTGGTCCCACTATTAGTACAACAAAAAAAGACTATGCTACATAACTCCTACATATATGCACAGAGCCTAGGTCAATCCCCTGCAGGTTCCCTAGTTGTCAATTCAGTTTCTCTGAGCCCCTATGAGTCCAAGTAACTTTATTCTGTGGGATATATTGTGGTGTCCTTCTGGCTCCTACAATCATTCTTCCTCCTCTTGTGCAGGATTCTCCAAGTTCCACTTAATGTTTGGTTGTGGGTTTCTGAATCTGTTTCCTTCAGTTGTTTGGATAAAGCCTCTCTGATGACATTTGGGATAGGCACTCATCTATGAGTATAGCAGAGTATCATTAGTTATCATTTCATTGACATTTTTTTTTGCCAATCATGTTTGGTTTTATCATAGTCTCTGGGCTACCAAGCCTCTGTGTCATGATTCTACAGGCAGAATCAGGTATAGGCTCCTCCTCCTTGGTTGGTGACCCCTACCCAAACATCTGTACAACCATTACCCCAGCACATTTATAGACAGAAAAAATTGTAGGCCAAAATTTAAATGTCTGTATTCATGCCCCAATCCCTCAACTGTAAGTCTTGGTTATAAGAGATGGCCAGTTCAGAATCTATATCCAAGCAATGGAGTGGATTGTAGCATGGTTGTTCTTTACAGCTAATAGCCACTTATAAATGAGCTCATACAAAGTTTGTTTTTTCTGGGTCTGAGTAACATCACTCAGGATGATTTTTTTTCTAGTTCCGTCCATTTGCCTGTAAATTTAATAATGATGTTACCTTCTTTTTAAATAGCTGAGTAATACTCCATTGAATAAATGTACCTCAATTTCTTTATCTTATATTATTTTGAGGGACATCTAGGTTCCTTCCAGTTTCTGGATGTTATGATTAATGCTACTATGAACACAGTTTAGCAAGTGTCCTTTTGGTAGGGTGGATCAGTCTTTTGGTATATGCCCAGAACTGGGTTGACTATGTCTTCTGGTAGGTCTATTCCCAATTTTCTGAGGAACTATCATATTGATTTCCATAATGGCTATACTAGTTTGTACCCCAACTAACAATGGAAGAGTGTTCCCTTTCACTATTGCCAACATGAAATGCCTCTTTTGTTTGTGAACATAACTATTCTGACAGATATAAGATGAAATTTCAGAGTTATTTTGATTTTCATTACCCAGATGACTACAGATGTTGAACATATTTTTAAGTGCCCGTCTGATACTTAAGATTCCTCTGTGGATACTTCTGTTTTGATCTGTACCTCATTTTATTTTAATTGGATTTGTTTTTTAGGTCTAGTTTCTTGTGTTATTAGTGTATTTTACAAATTAGCTATCTGTTAGATATGGAGTTGGATGGCATTTTCTCCTATTGCTAGTATCCTTTGCCCATCAGCATTTCAGTTCTATAAGGTCTCATTTATTAATTGTTGGTCTTAGTCCCCGTACTATAAGTGTTCTGTTCAGAAAGTCATTTCATTTTTTCAATGTGTTCAAGGTTATTCCACATTTTCTCTTATGTAAGATTTAGTGTATCCAGTTTTATGTTTGAGGACGTTGATTCCCTTGCACTTGAGTTTTGTGCAGAGTGATAAATGTGAATGCATTTGCATTTTTCCACAACCACATTTCCAGTTGGACCAGCACTATGTGCTGAAGGTAGGTTATTTTTTCCCATTGTATAATTTTGCCTTCTTTGAACTTTCTAGTCTTATCATAGCATTTATATAAATTATACTAAAAATAAAATTTCAAAACTGTCCATGGTGTTAAACACATCTGCATTCTTTGCCTCAGGGGGCAGAAGGATATGGATCAAGGGTTCAGGTTCACTCTAGGCTATGTAATAAGTTCACAGTCAGGAATTTCAGAGAAACATAAAGATATGATTAACATATGTGTGTATATTTAAGTTTTATTACAGTGGCATACAGGCCATGGACTTACTAGTTCATCAATGAATGTATCCTAAAATAAGATCCAAGAATCCAATAGTTTCTCAGTCCAGGATCCTGGATGTTTCAGTTATTCTTCAGTATACACCAGAATCCCAAAGAAGTAGGCTTTAATGCCAATATAGTACTGGCAAATGCAAGCATGAAAAGAGATAAAATGTTGTTCTTTCTTGTGCTCTATATAGACCTCTCCTAGAATTTGTAGCCCAGATTTAGGATGCATCTTCTCATATCAAATGATCCTGATTAAAGTATGTATTTCCACATCAAGTGATCTGGATTTCAGGTGAGCCATCCTACTAAATTATCCAGGTAACTAAAATTCTTTCACAGGTGTACTCAGAGACTTGGACTCTTTATTACTTCCAGATATAGCCAAGTTGACAGAAAAACAAAGCCATCATTGAAAGTCTGGGACATACGTGACACTCTCTCATTTATTTTAAAATAGGGCCTTCTGTTCCCATTCTACTTGAAAATTCTATTTACAAATCTTTTAAACATTATTTCATACTTGAAATAATAAGTAAAGTAGACCAAAATATCACAATATATAATATATCAATATAAAACAGAAATATGTACTATTACTGATTTCCTGTATCATTCTAGTTTTATTTTTTAAGCAGTAAAAACACTGAAAGTGCCATTAATAAAAAATAAGTATAGCTAATTCTAATGACCAGTTTTTTACCTCCATTTCAAAGCAAATTCCATTTGAGTATTAAATGTTTCCCTATAATATTTAATCTTTATAGAGGTCCTTGAGTTCAAATTCAACAATGTGCCTTTATTTCATTTATAACATCAGGGACATAATTTCATTCTTGATATACCTACTCATGAATACATTCATTGGGCATTTAAATATCACTTCCTATTTAAACATTGAAATTTTTATGTTGAGTACATGCCTGTTTTTTTCTCTTGTGATGTTTTGGATCTCCTGTTATTTATACAATCCGTATCATTGCCTACCATGCATTGTATTTCTACTTTTAATGCTTTTTCACTTAAACTTGATAACACTTGATCTTCACTTGAACTCTGACAGTTAATATGTTTAATAATCATTTCTGCAACTACATTTTCATAAGCTTACCTACCTACTGGTATTGCTTTGAAAACTATAACATTTGAAAAGGTACATGGTTTTCTTTTACATAAATGATATTATAGTTTGATATTATAAAAACATTGTTGTGTGTGAGTATGTTCAGGCATGCATCATAGTGCATGTGTGGAGGACAGAAGAAATCCTTCTGAACCAGATATTTCCTCTACTGAAGGCTTAAGGGTTTGAACACAGATCATTACTCTTAACAAACACTTTTGCAAGCTAGTGTATGGCTCTGGCCCTTATTTTATACTCTTGATGAATTTCTGTTATATACTAATTCTTGTACAAATTTTTATACTAATTTATAATATTTTTGACTACTTAACCAGTCTTCTCCTATTGTACACATGGCATCTTCTGTGAAATAAATATAAAAAGATAACTAATGTAACACATTTTTCTAATTTTTATCTTATGATTACTGCTTTTAAGATTTTGTTAACAATATCTTTGCTCACTTCTTCTGGAAAAAGGAACCTCAAATCTACAGCATATGCCCATATATACTGATGAAAGTGACCTTAGCTTTTTTCTTTTCTCACAGCAGGATAACAAAAGTCTTGACAGGCCCTCTGTGCCTTATCGATCGACAGATACCATAGAGACATCTTTAACATCCTGCAGACTCTACACTCTTTCAAAGGTCTACCAGACAATTTTCCAAACTACTGTCCTCCCCCATAAATCTCCTATGGTTCACATAAAAGACACCAACCTCTTGAGGGGGACCTTTACAATTTTCATTGACACTAGTCCTTTGAAGTCACTCCTTGCTACTAAATTAAAAACCATCTCCCTTGATGTAGTAGTGTGTAACCTTTCAGAACATTGCCCTTGGTTGTGCTCTCCTTTCCTTTGCTAAACTCACTCCATAGAAGGATTCCTCTAACTCACAGACTTATCCACCAGGATAGAGTGTTCTATCACATACACATAACTAACTAAAGAAATGATCTTTGAATTGCAAGTCTCTGTTTTTTTCTGTTTGTTTGTTTTTGTTTTTTTACTGACCAATAGGAAATTAATATCACATCTGGATTCTCTCATCTTGAAAGTACCATTTAGCATATGAGTGTCTATAAATTTATTTCATTCACATTAATTTAAATTAAATGTAGTACTTCTTGGAATTGTTTTTTATTATTTATATATCAAAACTCTAAAATGATGAAAATGGTGCAAACAAATTAGAAAAATCTGAATGTTACATTTGACTGATTTGGAAACAAAAATCATAATAATTATGATAGTCTTCCAATGGGAAATTTTTAGGGTACCTTATTTTAATTTCATCTCAGAACATTTTCAATGAATAAAACCTTTTGCTATTAATTATTTTCTCATAAAATATATTTTCTTTCTCAAAAATAACCTAAAGAAGGATATCATTGGTTCAAATTGTGGTAGTCATCAAACATTTTTTGGTGAAAAATATCATTTTTACTGCTGTTTTAAGTAAATTTATATATTTTTGTTCCTCACTAAAGACTCAATTGTCATTTTAAAAAGACCTACACAATAAGTGAAATCACTACAAATTACAGACCCCCTTAACCAGTAATGTGGATAATTTTCATTTGAAATCACACATATACAGAATATTATACTTTAGCAATTTCATTATTTGGGGCATTTTTTTTTTTCTGTGGAACTTAGAGATTTAAAGATATAACATTCCCTTAAGATTATTAACACATTTTTCATAATAGGGTTTCAAGAGTAACCAAAGCAATTCATTTTATTATTGAAGTTTAAATTTCATAGAAGTTGCTCCAAACATTGTATCATCCAAATATTACAAAAATATCCTTGAATTAATCTCTATTATATCATATCAAAATAAATAGAAATATAAAAACTTTCTTTGAAAGGTCTCCACAGATCAAGTTCAACCCAGTGTTCAATATATTTCATTCAGATAACATTTTAATTCAATTACGTGTAGAAGATTAACTAGATACAGAAAATTCAGTATAATAGTGCGTATCCATAGATACACAGCCCAGAAAAGGTCAGAAGGAAATAAAATCAATATGTAACTTATTTTAGTTAAAATCTATATAAAATCTTTATTATAAATCTGTCCATCAATGGCATATTTGCTAGTATTTACTACCACAAAAGGAACTTGCGCATATACAACTTATGCTGCAGGGTCAATATAAATTGTAACGTTCCTTAACCTAAATTTGTCCACAATATGTGTTATAATGTGAAAATAATGGATTCCTTCTTTTAGGTATATTAGGTTAAGTTATCATGTTCCTTATAAATGTTGTTATACATTACCACTCTTGATGTCTTTTCTCTCATTAAAAACAATAGGCCTTTTACAAACCATTCTTTGTTTTGCTGACATAAGAACTTGACAAAGTCTTTTCATTAATCAAACTCTTAAAATAAATATTAAGTCTTCCATGTAATTTGTAAAAACTATATGACTATTTATGTATATAATGTTTAAAGTCCTTCAAAGTGTTTATAATACTCTTAAGTTACATTAACTATTTGACATTGCAACATTAAACTCCATTTCTCCATTTTATGGTATGCTGTACTTTGTGGCAATCCTACACATAAATCAGTATTCAAACTGAAACGAACCACCAGAAATTTGTTCTTTCTTATATATGGTCTCTTTGTAAATTGTGCAGTATCTATTTCTATTTCACATATATATTCCAAATAAAATATATTGAATAATTCAATATGTAAAGCTTCAGTGTTTGTCTCATATATCAAACTATTGAATGTGCTCTCACCATTTAAAACCACAGTTCCAATAAACACATCTGTGTCATTCTGAAGACTAAGTATGGATGCTGAGAACTTTACAATACACAACCCTTAAAAGGATTGTTTTCACTTGATAGTTCCTAAACCATATTTACATTAAAGCAGCCTTGACTTAGAAAATTTCAAATTTCTTGTGACAGTCTTATGTGTGCTTTGGTACATGTAATAACAACTTAAGGATTTTTTTTTTTTCTAAACAGGGAAGGATTTATTTTTATGACATTAAAAGAAGCTCTGTAGAAGTAAGTTCAGAGTTGTACATGAACCAAACTAATACCAACAGGGAGCCAAGATCTATCCAACTTTCAATTCAGGTGATCTTACAATGTGGAGGCTTTCAAGCTCAAGGGTATCCAGTGGTCATAGAAGACTAGCTGGCTTCCAAACCAGTTAGACTGGCAAAAGGGCAAAAGGTGAAAGGATAAAGAGATTCTTAGTAGGGCATTGCCTTTCATTAACAATGGATTCTCTTCCCCAGAGATTTCTGCCTACATAGGTAACTCATTGGTTAGAATCATGTCACACACTGACTGTAGCTCTAATGAAATATGAGAAATTGGATATCTCTATCTTGGCATGTTGAAATCCTAAATAAATTTAAGTGCTGTGAGTAAACAAGTAGACTAGCGTAGGTTATTTTATATGCTTGAAATAAGAAGTAAATTATGCAATGAAAATTAAAATCTTAATATAACAATTATGATATATTCCCTTATATACAATATCATTCAGTTTTATAACACAAGTATATACATGTATAAATAATTTAAAACTCCAGAAGAAATTTTAAAAGGTTCATATTTCTGTCTTATGATCATTGTCACATAAAACATTATTAATGCTAATAAATTCACTGTATGGTTTATATCCTGAATTTGAATAAGCTTTATGTTTTCATATTTATCACAGAAAAAAACAACAAATCAATAACTTAGAAGTTGTAACAGGAAAATTTACAAGACTATTTCTTTCAAATTGCAGAGGTCACATGCATGTTCCTTTTGTAATATCTATAAAAAGAATATTGTGACACATTAGCACTGGACCTGCAACCTATGGGTCATTTTATATTACCTCTACTACATTCAAGTTTTGAGTCATTTCAAATTCATATGATCTGTCTAATTTCAGTGGTAAAATTGCCTGTTGACTGATAGACCTCATTTAAAACAACAACAAAAAAATTATGTGCCAATCTCTTGACAACTTGCCAATACATAAACACATGAAACCATAGTTCCATATTTTTCTCATTCTAAAATTCTTTAAAGGTTATTTATCTATCTCCTTTAAAAAGAAATCTCTAAATGAAATAGCTAAAAATAATTCTATTCAATTCATGCAACAGGTTATTTAGCAAGTGACATTTCACTTTGTGTGTGTGTGTGTGTGTGTGTGTGTGTGGTGTGTGTAATATATATATATATATATATATATATATATATATATATATAATTTAAAGATGACCTTACTCAGTGCTATACTTTATATGATTGATTTATACCATCTCATCATCACTAGCTAACTATAGAGTAGTGTTTCTTCACATGCATAGGCATATACATAAGCTCATCATAAGGTATATAGAGAAAACAAATGAGAAATTTACAATCACAATAACATTAAAATAAAAAAAGTAAGATTAATGCATTATAATAAAATTGACAATATCACTACTCATTGCTTTGAGGTTATCACTACATACCATATTTACTTAAACCTATGTACTACAATACTGATAGCAATGTGATAAAGAATGAACGTAATGATGAAAGAGATGATTCTCATATCAAGTAGCATACCAAATAGTGTGTACCAGGACAGTATAAGATTTCATCATTCTATTCAACATCACTCAAAGTGTAAAATTTGTCAGTTAATTATTTGTAGAAATTTCAGGATGCATTCACACTGTAATTGTCTGCAATTTGAAACACAGAAATAAAAATCATGAATAACAGACTCTTATTTAGCTAAAAGACATACTTTGAGATCAGATCTCCTGTTTTTTCTTTAGAACTACATCATACTTTGAATTTTCACAAGAGAAAACATTAATAAATTCAATTTAATTTAAGACCATATGATTATATTTGAATGGAAGTCTTGAGCTTTCTTCTCATGTTTTGGATATAGATTCTCTAAAAGTGCTTTGATATTGAACTAACACATAAAAATTTAAGAATAGACATTACACTAAATGACAGATAATATTGCTTGTCAACTTGACAAGACTGAAAACAGCATTGGAGACAAGTATCTGCATATATTGCTGATGGATTTATTAATTATCTTTAAGAGATGAGAGGACATTCCTTAACTCTGATAAGTAACATTCATGAGCTAACTTCTAGAAAGAATTAGAAGGAGAAAGAAAATAAGCTGAATACAATGATTCATCATTCTATTCTTGACTCTTATCCACATTGACTCTTATCACACATTATCCACCTTCTGCTCCTGCTGCTATGCATTTTTTTTGTAATGGTAGACTATCTATCAATCCTGAAAGTGTAAGTTATTTCCTTTAATCCAGTTGTCACTTTTGCTTTCACAGCAATGATGTAAAAAATGACTATAAATTATGTCAATAATAATGAAGAGTAATTAAGAATAATTATCTTTATCATAAAGAAAAATTATCTTTTGACATATAGATATAGTGTTATAAATAGGATCTGTATATATAGGGTTGGAAACATGTCATAAAAGGTGAAATTTGTGATTAAATCACAGATAATAAGCAGAAACTAAGAAAAATCAAATAGACTTAGCCAACAGTAACAAAAATCATGGAATTTATGTAAATTCTTTTATTTATCAATTTGCTCCAATTAATTGACAAGTGTAAAAGAAAGCATAAAGTACACATTTTTAACTTCTAGTTTTAAGTATTTCATCTGATATTTATTATAATTTATTTTAAAGTACGTGATGTCCATGATTATAAAATAGAATAATTTAGTAGAAGTTTCTTTAATGTAAGAAGAACCTGCCAAAAATTTCACATAAAATTAAACCCATTTCATGTATAGTACAATATATCAATTATTCCAGCATGTAGGATGCTGAGGTAAGAGAACTATACTTATTTTGAAGGCAGTGTGTGCAATATAGGGTGTTCTAGGTCATCCTAGAATACAGAGTGAGGTTTGTCCCCCAAAATACAAATAAATAAATATTCATATATATTATTGGAAAAAATTTTAAAGTTATTGAGTACTAAAATGCTGGTTATGTTTTTTTCTATCAATTTCATACAAGCTAGAGTCATCTGGAAAGAGAAAACATTAACTAAGAAAATATTTCCATAAGCTTGGACTGTAGACAATTCAGTAGCGACATTTTTAAAATTAATGATTGACATGGATATCAAATCCCACTGTAGTCATTGTTACATTGCTGCAAGTGGTCATCAATTGAAAGAAAAAACCCTTATCATGTCATAGGGAGCAGGATGGTAAGAAACATTCTACCACAGTTTCTGCTTCAGTGTCTGACTCCAGTTTTCTGCCTTGATTTTCTGTTCTTGCTTCCCCTGATAATGGACTGAAACCTGTTAATATTGAATAAATACTTCAGTTCTCAAGTTATTTCTCGTCATGGTTTTACCAACCCAATAAAAAGTAAATTAAGACAACTGACATACAATAAAAAGTATGAATCCACCTTAAGTGTAGTTACCAAAGTGTAGTTACACTTTGACATGTGTAATTTCAAAATATTCTATCATATATGTACAAGTATATGTATAATATTCATGTGCATGTATTTATCAACCAACACACAGTTACACAGTTGTGTAGTTATATGGTGAAATTTACTTTCTTTATTTGGGGGCGATTTACTTTTCTTTTTGAATTAATTTTTTATTGGATATTTTATTTAAATTTACTTTCTGAAAATGCTTATGTAGAATTTTTAATACTAACATAGCTTATTTGAAGATATAAAATCCTAAGAGATGCTTAACGTTAATTTGTGCTCATATATAACTCTATTGGTGTCATTATAAGAAAATGTACTAATGGCTACATTTCTAAACTCTCAGGCATTCCAGTTACTATGATCATATTTTCAAGTAATACTAGAATTGTATAAACTTAAATACATTTATTTTATTCAAACTCATCCACTATGTAAAATATTTACCTTCACTTTGTCCTATTAAGAGGTAGCTATAATGGCATGAAGCAAGAGTTCATGAGTTTCATGGGTAGGATTTTCTGAAATATTGCTAACACACAGTTGATACAGGAAGCTAGATGGAGTTATACCTATACATGTACATTCTGTATGGTATAGAGTCCCTTACAACACTATATATCGAGCAAAGAATATAATGTCATGATAAAGGAAAACAAGAAAGAAAAGGATTCATAGTTTATTTTAGATGTCATATAGTATGATAGGGCTTACATTCTACTTGTTGAGACAAAGTAAAATGTATGCTAATATTAAAGATGAAGTAAAGTACAACTATTGATGGTATATAGTAATACTCTAGAAGAGTGTGAGAAATTTTAACTCTGATTTTGTTATTGTGGCATGTTGTGTCAAATGGAATCTATGAAAGCAGTTCTATGCATTTGGATTACTTATCAGCACTGAGAACAGAAACGAAGGATATCAGTTTGTTATCACATTTTTATTATTTTCAACCCAGGCATATTATTTTATTTTACTTTTCATTACATATATATTTGTCTGTGTGGGGTATGGGGATATGAGTGTAGGTGCCTACTGAGGCCAGAATATGTTGTCAGATATTCTACAGATGGAACCATGAGTGGTTGTGAACCTATAGGATGGGGGTTGGGAATCAAACTCTGGAAATTAGCTCAACAACTTATAAAAAGAAAGCCAGAATCCATTCTCTGCTTTAGTCCCATCAAGAGTATTAAAGTCTCCAAAACAACAGGGCATTTTGTTTTTAGACAGGACTCACTACTTAGCTCTTTCTGTCCTGGAAATTACTATGTGGGCTGGACTGGCCTCAAATTCAGTGATCAGCCTGTTTTCTACCTCTAGAGTACTGAATGTAAAGATATGTGATACCAAGCCTGAGCCCCAAAGGGCCATAGTTTTATTCACCTAACAGTGTAATTTCTTACTAAAATACTTCTGGACATCAATGCATACTTGAACTCTCATCCAATTTAATTTTTATAAAAAGATGGAATCAAGACTACTGCTCTAACTTTCACAAGTAAATGATTAGTTTCTTATGATAGGAATGAATTTGTGAATACTCTACATTTTTGGATAATCATCAAAACCCATACATATTCTACTACTGAAATTTGCTACATTCACAGATAGATTAACACATTATTACACTCATACATTAATGTCATACATACAGAGTGTTTGCAGAATAGTAGTTGAAAATTGTGGAAATTAAGCTTCAATTTCTTCTTGATTTATTAACCTTATTAAAGTCATGTAATATTATCAGTGAGACTACTTTCTAGAAGCCATTAGGGAATTTTGTTCTCTTTGTAAAATTCACTAGACTCTTTAGGCTACTCCAGCATGTCATATCTTTGTTAAATTGATGCTTTCTTCTCTTTCAACACATTGTTCCCAAGTTTGTGTTTAATCAGTGAAGTAATATGACATATAACCTATGAATACTTCAATCAATGCATAAACTCAAGTCCAAATTTTCTCTCATCATTAAGACATGAGAATTGTTTGTTGTTTGTTTTAATTAGATGTATTTTGGGAAATATTAGGAAAAGACATGGAAGAATAGTCAAAGGAAAAAAGAAGGAATTAGCAAAATATGATGATTATAGTAAAATGTGATGAAGAATAAATAATTTACTAAAAATTGTAATTTCACTTATTCTGTACTATAACAGTTTTTATCATGACATTAAATTTTCCCTGGAAACATTAGTCTTTCCTAAAATAGTAGTATATTATTTTTAATTATTCTGGCAATACCTTACAACACCCCCCTTTGCCATTTTTTTTTTTCCTGGAAGTGTGTCCCTGCAAGGAACACATACTAATAACCTACGATATTCAACCAACCAAAAATTTTAAAGAAAGTGCTTGAAAATAATTTTGGAAAACAAATTGCAATTCTAGTCAAAGAGTTAATTTAATACTAAAAAATGACATAAGTAGATAGTGATGACCAATAGTAAAATAATTGTCATCATGCAATTTTTAAAATTGTAGGTGACACAGATAATTTTGAAATATGTTTAGAACTTTCTAGAATGTCCATATTTACAAGGATTATTTTTCCTTTTTATATTTATTGGTTGTTTCATCACAAAAATAGACAGTATTTCTGTAATTATTTTTAAAATGTAAATATAACTAACAAATACCTGAAAATAAACTACTCTTTTAATTAATGAAATTATTAGAAAGATACAATTTATGAAATAGGTAAATATATTAACAGTAATTTGAAGTTACAAAATTTAAAGTCATTCATGTGGGTGGTTTGGTGAAATAATATAATTTTAGTGTACTTTACTTTCTTAATATTAAACACGGTAAAATGTCATTAATGTTTGCTCGAAGGAGTTTCATTTCAGAATAAATATTAAAGTTTCTACAGATTTTATTTTTAAAATTTCAAATATTTCATATAACGAAATGATAGGATAATATTAATATTTTTTGATTTAACATTTTTTTTTATCTATATCAATTTTCAAACTCAAATAAACTGGAACACCAAAATCCATTTATATTGTCTTAAATAAAATTATATTTTAGTTTTCTTTTGAACTTCAGTGAAGTTTTCATTAAAGTCATTGACTCAAAGTAGTTCTAGATAGTTGAGAATATAGGAGAGACCATAAGAAAATATAAACTGGTACAAATTTATTAAGGCAGGTAGAAATAGAGTACTTTATATTGATAAATGAAAATTGTAATTTGAAATAATTTAATATACATAAGAACAATATCATATTTGAATAACTGTACAAAGTACAGTGTCAGTTGCTTCCAATCTTGATTATTTTGTGATGTGAGCCACAGCTTATTGCTCCTGACTAGTCATTCAGAGAGGATTTATTGTACATTGTATTATCTGCCTAAAAATAGATAAAAGTTCAAAATAACAAACTGTAGTTTACATGGAAGTATATGATTTTTACTGTACTCTCATTCAAAAACATATACTTTTTAATTTGGTGCCATAGACATATTGATAAATTAACAGACAAATAAATATGTGAAAGTAGATGGACTCATACACAGCATCAGAAACCTCTAAAGGAGAAGAAAAGATGCTGTCTCATCCCCATTTAGAATTCTGTAAAAGTCTACTTAAATTTTTGAAAACTTTTGTATATTCATGAAATATTTCTATTAATTCTATCTTTATATTGGTCATTTGGTACTAAGAATACTCAAATATACCTGTTAATAGAATATTTCTTACAGTAATAATTATATGATAGCTTTACTAATTCTTGGAGATTTTCTTATGTGCGATCAACATATTTTAATCATATTCATCAACATTCTTCTGCAACCTGCCCCTAGAGCTACCTATTGTCAGCTTCCTGTTTTCCTATTTTTCATAAACCACCAAGTACAGTTTGTGCTAGCTGGTTTCTCATGATGTGGAATCATCCATTGGAATGTGGTTGAGTTATTAATACCATGCTTTCAGGAATAATGGCTCTTCCTGTCCCAGAAGATATCAAATAGAAATACCATCCAAATGCCCTCCAATTTCTTTTCTCTATACCTACAAAGTAATGCAGCTATGAGGCAGACAAAACTAACTAAAAATGGAATGGGCTTTTATAACCTCCACACACTCTGATTAGTTAAGGTTTGAATGCTGTGAATAGACACCATGACCAACACAACATTTTTTTATAAGGACAATATTTAACTAAGGCTGGCTTATAGGTTCAGTCCATTATCTATCAAGATGGGAGGATGATAGCATCCAGACAGGCATGGTACAAGAATGTCTGAGAATTCTACATTTTCATCTGAAGTCCCTAAGTGAAGCCTGCTTCCAGGCAAGTAGGAAGAGGGTCTTAAAGCCCATGTTGACAGTGATACACTTCCCTTCAACAAGACCATACCTACTCTAACAAGGCCACACCTCCAAATAGTGCCACTACCTGGGCCAAGCATATTAAACCACCCATACCCTCCTTTGGTTGAAAACCTCCACCATTAAGGCCATACCTTCTGAACATTGCCAAACAGTTCACTCAACAGGTACTAAGAATTTGAATATATGAGCCTATTTGGGCCATTCTCATTCTTACCAAATTCTACTCCCTGTCTTTTAAGGTTTAAGGTGATATCATAATGAAAAATACATTTGGTCCGACTTCAAAATGTCCAAATAGTCATCTACAGTCTCAACACTGTTTAAAAGTCAATGTTTTTTTTTTTTTTTTTGTTTTGGTTTTGTTTTTTTTTTGTTTTTTGGTTTTTTTTACAGAATTTAAGACAATTTCTTAACTGTAACTCCTTCTTAAAAAAACAAATTACACGTCCAACATAAAATGAAAAAGAATATATATTACCATTCCAAAATAAAGATGTGACATAGTATGAAATACTGTGCAAAAGCAATACTGACATCCAGCATGGAAATCTCTAAATCCCATACTATGTGTCTAATTCAAAAAGTTTGGATGATTGCTCCCTTACAGGTTTACTGACTTCACTTCTCTTTCTTAGTCCATTCTATTTTATTTTTATTTTCAGCTCTCCTTGGCAAATACCCCATAGCTCTGACACCTCTGACATCTTCATGTCTCCAACACAATCCAGACTTCATTTTCACAGTTTCAAACAATGACCCTCCAGGGTCTCTGTGAAGGGATTCCTATGCCAACTGCCTAACCTAAGCAGCTCCTCTTAACTATGGAAGGAAAATGTTTTGGTCCCTTATTCTGGAATCCTTTTTTACTCTAAAATCAGGTGAATACTGCTAAATTTGGTAGCCTTCTTGGGATAGAGCCATGCCCCTCCTTGATTAACCTTTACATTAGATTAGCTGCCCCTCATTAGGAGCAAAAAATTCTCTAGTTTTTGTTTTGTTGGTTTGTTTTTCAAATTATAAGTATTTTTGGGTGAAGTCTTTTCCCAAAGACACACTTCTCTAAATATCTGTTTTGGATCAGGCTTTTCTTTAAACTTCATACTCTTTTAGTAGAGCTTCTATCTAGCATTAAATTTTCTGGTGTTATTTTCTCTCCTCAAATTGAACATTCTATATTTCTTTTAGTTCTACTTGCTCTTCTTCATTTTAGACATGAACAGAATCACTGTTGGTTATTTTGAAATCATTGCTAATTAAATGAATCATTATGTTAAATTTTGCCTCAGGCAAATTTTTAAGTTCAGAGGAGAAAGCATTCATTTTCTATGATAAACTGTTTCAAGGATGGTCTTTAGCATAGTCCCTAATCTTCTTTTCTGAAGCTACTTGAATTTGGTTTCCATAATCTACATTGCCTTTGGCATGATTTTATTTCAAGCCCCTACTAGGATTTTCCATTATACCTGTCTTAAAGTGTTCAACTTCTTTCCTCGTTCAAATTACAAAGTATTATACATTAATAAAACAAATAAACAACGAGTAAGCAAAGAAACAAAGCATGGTAAGGTCTATCTCAACAATAGACCACTTCCTTGTACCAATGTCTTTCTTGCTTACTTTTTATTTCTACAAAAAATGCCTTGATGAAGCCAATTTGTAAAAAACAAGATTTATTTGAGCCACATAGTTTCAGAGGGTTGATATGGTTCATTATCATCATGGCAGTGAGCATGGAATGAGTCCATCATACATGGTGCTCAAGCAGTAGCTGAGAGTTTACATATCTTTATCTACAATGTGTGACAGAAATAACTCACAAGTACTGGAACAGGCTTTTAAAAAACCTCAAAGCATCCCCCAGTGCCATACCTCCTTCAACAAACCACACTTTCCTAATTCTTTCCAAATAATTCCATCAACTGTTATGTGTCATATGTAAGAGGCTCAATATGGCAAAAGCCAAAATTCACTGCATTTGCTATCAGATTCAGTGAAAAGTAGCATACATTCTGACATATTTCCTGCCTGAGTTTCATGCTGCTTACACATTATCATGCATATCTATATAGATAGGTCAAACACACTTGTTAAAGGGAGAGTGAGGAATTGAGTAGTTTGGTCCCCATAGACTCATGTGTTGGTCTACATGAGCATGGTCCTTTCTTGGTATACAGGGAGTGACATTATTAGGATGTGTGTCCTTTTTAGAATAGTGTGGCCTTGCGGAAGGAATTGTGTCACTATGGGGATGGGCTCTGAGGTCTTAAAATTAAGCTTCATCCAGGGTGGGAAATCTTTCTCCCGGTTGCCTTAGGATCAAGATATAGAACTCTCATTCCTTCGTTAGCATCATGCCTGCCTGACGCTACCATACTTTTTGATGTGATGATAGTGGACTAAACTGAAACTGTAAACTAGCCCTGATTAAATGTTTGCTTTTATAAGAGTTGCACTGGTAATGGTACTCTTCATAGCAATAAAACCCTAATTATAAGAGGGAGCACAAACATGTGCTTGTCTTCTCCCATAAACATCAGCCTGCAATATGTCAGGAAGAATCTGTCCTTGGGTAAGTAGTTTATAGGTTAGAGACACTTTTGTTTCATGGATTCTTAGGCACAGTAATTAAAATTTAAAATATAACTTTGGCTTTCACATAATGATTCAGAGTGTCACATGCGGAAGGATATTCTGAAAATCCTTTAGGATTCTTCAGATCATTTCTCATAGTCTATTATCCAGAGCACAATAACACATTAACATTTAGTTTTAAAAGAGAATGTAAAATACAAATATACTTGTATCAAAATTAGAGTAAACTATACAAGTATGTGCTTTCAGTAGTCTAAACAATATACAATAATTTAAAACATATATTAAACTAAACATTTTACCCAAAACAGATGTTTTATTTCATTTTATTTATTCTTCTCTTATGTATTACATCCCAACTGCTGTCTCCTCTCTCTACTCTCACCCAATTCTCCTGCCTACACCATTTCCCCTGGGTCCTCCCCAGCTCTACCTCTCTTTTGGATATGGCAGG
This sequence comes from Mastomys natalensis, assembly GCA_021653895.1. NCBI lineage: Eukaryota > Metazoa > Chordata > Mammalia > Rodentia > Muridae > Mastomys > Mastomys natalensis. The sequence continues at coordinate 23,031 of JAJTUV010003231.1, forward strand.
CCTTCCAGGGTCACCAAGAAAATATGTCATAACAAGTTACTATATCACCAGTCACACATTCTTATTTTGAGGCTGAACAAGGCAGTCTAGTAGGAAGAAAAGGCTCCTGAAGACAGCAAAGAAGTCAGAGACATCCTTACTTCTACTGTTAGAAATCTCACAATAACCTTATGACCCTACATGCTGTCACTTATGCCCGAGGTCAGGAACCCTAAGTAGATACTTACCTCATTTTATGATAAAGATGGGTTTTGAGACAAAATTATATTCTATCATACAATATTTGTAGTACTACGCTCTCCAATAATCTTGGTCAGTTAGGCATGCATCTTTTGAAAGAATCAGTAATACTGATGCAGCATGGATGAAGGGTTAAAATATAAGTTGCCTTTTAACACAGTTAGCATTTCTGGTAACATCAATAGAACTGTGCTATTAGGGTATGCTTTTATATTCTGCAAGGATGCATAGTCACAAATACATGGGCATAGTTATTGTTGGCCTTACTGTGGGCTAGAGCCAAGCCATGGATGTCCTGAGCCACTGGGAATAAGATCACATCCGGGGCCCCATCAGCTGGAAGATTTTTATAACTTTGACTGTTAGGATAAATAAATTGTCCAAAACCATCATTATAGAAATCACTGTTGAATAGGCAATGTTCACCCAATAGATGACTGCCAAGAGGGCCCCCCATGGGAAATACTTAGTTGGGAAGATGGTCCTGCACCTTAATGAACAGGACTGTAGCCACCCAGGATCACATTATTAATGGCCTTACTTACTTTATTTAGGTTCTCTTTGTTGTCTTCATCACCAGGAACTCTACCCAACCCCCATTCCCAAAGTAAGGAAACCAGGGGGATAAGCTATTCAGTAGTGAGTGGTCTGAAGGCAAGTACCCAGGCAAAGTTCCCCAGGAACATCTTAAGTGAGGCGAGGGTAGCTGGCATAGGGAATTCAAATTGTTGTTTTTGCAGTTTTAGTATAGTGTTGAGTAATAATGGTGCTAAAAAAAAGAAGAACAGTTGTTAGGTCTGGACCTTATCATCTGAGACTTATATTTCTGCATCAAAGAGGTATCTTTGTCAGTTGTTATTATAAAGTTTTTAGCAAACAAGGTCTCAGTGACAAACTAGTGCATATAATTGCAACATAGAACTGGGGATGAGATGTTTGATGGTGTTCCAAATGAACACCTGCAAATGCTGTGGCTGTATTCCATGCTTCATGGCAGCACTCCCATTTGGGCCAAATGGAGAATCAACAGTATCTCTGGAGTATCCAGACAGCCAACTGGCATTTTGGGGAGGTGTCAAGCTGCCAGCACCCAAGAGAATTTCTGTAATGTGGGGGAAAAAAGCAACTGTGATGATTTAGTCTCGTCTGGTATTCCCCTATTTTGCTAGGATCTTATATATGGTGTCACTTGATACTCTAGTAGACATATGTATTTCGTACTATTAGGGGCGGGGTTGGAAGCTTCCTCACTGCTCCTTCATGCCCCACTCAGGATTTTATAAAACCACACATTTTTCAGACAAGAGATATCTGTCAGTTTTCCAATCAATTAGTACGACTACCTAAGACAACAAAGATAATCTTACAATATGTCCTCAGTGGTACAATATGGCAATTTTGTCTTGGGGGTAACAAATAACTGTCTAATTGTACCTATGAACAGCTAAATAGGAAGAAATGGATTTCCTTGTATTTTCAGACCTAATGAACTGTCCATGGTTGTTGAAGTTTTGGAACCTAGTGCAGACCAACTACTCCCACTTTTTAAAATAAAAATATTTGAAGTGTATTTTAAATACTAATCTTTGTACACACAAATAAGTGCCATACTTAGTCTTTCATCGAAAAAGGTTCTGTTTGCATAGAGACCATTTCAGCAATCTAGAATTGGCTAAAAACACAGAGAATGGCATACATGGGGTGTCCATCCCCTATTACTATATCTATACATCCACCCCTACATCTAATTATTAGGATACTTTGTGAAAGAGTGACAGAAAGATTATGACATTCAGAAAAACAAACATGTACTGCAGCCTGGTATCTTCCACACATGAAAAGGGAGTTGCACCCATGTAAATTTTAACATTAAAAATGCCATGCAAAATAGCAAAAGCAGTTGACATGCATCTATGGATGTGGGAAATGTCACAAGGCCCACCCTTCATATAGAGCTTACAGGCACTAATGGCTGAGACGATAGAAAGAATAGATGTTCTTCAGGTACATGTCCCATGAAAGGTTTCATAGTCTCAATTGGTAAGAAGCTGTCATGTATCTCAAGAGTTAGTGGTGGTGGTATCAGAGTTTATAAATGGAGACACAACATGAAAGGTGAAAAATATGAAATACATTTCTTGTATAAGAAAAATTAACAAAGCCAGAAATTTAAACATTAGTATTAAAACACTATAATAAATAAGTAATAGCCACTGTATTAGGTTTTAAATAGTCAAGAAAACCAGATATAAGGAAAGGATATGTACCTACTATTAGGGTTGTCTTGGATAATGAACAGTAGAGGCTGGTAAGGGTGGCAGAGATGTGAACAAGAGTTCTCCATATAATTCTGTGTTGAGGTCCAAAGGGGGCTATATGTTCTAAAATTATCTCTTGAATATTCATAAAACACCTTAGATAGACATAAGGTACAATCTAATAGGGCCCTCTTTCTTTGAAAGAGTCCACCAAATTTTCCTTAGCTAAACTATTTTGACAAATTTTTCTAAATTAGTCCCGTTTCCTAATGTTTTTTTTTCTTTAATATGACAAGAGTCTAGTAACCATCGCATGTTACACATCTACTATATATTTAATGAAAAATTTTAATCCAAAATTCATGTAAATAAAAGTGAAAATGTTGACTAATAAGAGCATACCATTAAAAATCTTGAAACTTTGTCTTTACTGCTATGTATGATTTAATAGTAGATATGTAGATTCATAATTTTTTGTTTATTTTATTGCCCAAAGATTGATTAGTACTGTGGGGCCATGAAAGGATAGCTTGGTTTCTGATAGATCACTGGCTAGAGATGGCTGGGAGAACCTGCAAGGGATGCATACATTTTGTCACACCCCTAGACTCCAGGCTCCTAACATGCGGCCAAGACCTCCATTGATCAGCATCTTTCAATCACATAGGGCAATGCTCCTACCAGGCCCTCCACAGGTAGAGGTGTGACTACAGGCCTCACGGCCTTGAGAGATCTCCATTTTAATAACATACATAAAGGCCAGAGGGCATAGCCTAATTAACCATTCCTTCCCAGACCCTCTTCCTTACAAACAGTATTTAACCAAAGGCCCGCCCTGGATGTGTAGGGGTACAGCTCATCCACTTTCTGCCATGACAATAAACCTTTTAAAACCATGTACTTCCTCTTGCTTTTGGGCTTGGCCTTTGAATACCGAGCTGCTGCTTAATCTCCCACCAGAAAACTTCTCTATGTTCCCACCATGTAGGCAGCCAACTCAAGCAAGCTAGCCAACCCAGACAAGCAAGTGCATGTAACCAAGAGTCACCCAGCAGGACGCTGCCAGAGTTTCTCCCTCTCCCCCTCTAAGCTGCATGACCGTCCAACCCATATGCCCTCTGTCTTGGATCTTCCACAGTTTCTAGCGGCATCTGGGAGCCAAAGGACAAAGAACCATCGGTCTCCTGGTCAGCTCTTTTGGCCCTGGAGAACCCCAAACCAGGAGCTCTGTCCCCACGGGACTTCAGGCTGAGACTTCTCCATTCCCAGGCGTAGCCCCACAGCTTTCTCACAGCCCAGCATCTGCCTGGTGCTAGTGGAGTGAACTTAGCCAAATTCCTGTGGTGCTTCTGCCTTCCTGAGCCACGACAGACACTTGGGAGCCACAACACACCCCAACGGGACCCACGCCCATGTGAGAGCTACAGTCCCAAATAATACTTATTTTTTTTTTTTTTTTTTTTAGCAATTTTAGTTTTTTGTGTTTTATTATTTTAATTTCATGGCTATATATGTAAATGCCTAATGGCACTCAAGTGCCCAGACCATGCCCAATAAGGATTGCCAACTTTCGTGTTCTACCCAAAGAACACTCTAACTGCCTAACTGCCAGACACAGACCTTGCTCTTCAGAATAAAAAGCCCAAGCTCTGGACTTGAAATTCCACCAATCGCCAGCCTGCAAAACTTCACTTTGGAAAGCTCCCCACAACCCTGCCCCACTATGAAATCTTATATAAACTCTGTGTTCTGCTCACTGGCCCTCTAGCAAACAGAGGCAGCCACCTTTATGGGATTTTCCTCCCAATACTTTACTTGTGTGAGGTATGTTGTGTTATGACTTTGTGGTAGTCCTTGGCTGTGGACTGTCTTGATACCTTTCCATATTAGCTGTAACATATATACAATGTATTTTATCATATCTATCAACTACTGTTCCCTCTAACTTTTAGTACTACATAAGCCATCTCTAGCACAGATTAAGTTTCCTTTTTAAATATTATTTAAAAAAAAAACCTCCTGAGTCCAGTTATAGCTGCTCCTATGCCAATAGGCATGTGACCATTCACTCAGGCACTGACAACTTTCAAGTAGACACACACATAATAAAATCCAATTCTCCTTCCCACAAAGCCTATCAATTGAAAAATAGCTCCTCAGTTGGAGGAAACACACCAGCATTCCCTTCTTTCATCCATAATAGAATTTTAATTAGCTTGACATTGTGAAGATCCTGAGCAGATAATCAGAGATGCTGAATATGGTGCATGCTACAGCCATGTCATATGCAAAAGTCACCATTCCACAACTCTCCTCCCCATATTCTATCTATACGATCCTCTCTTCTACAATGTTTCCTGAGTTATATGTGTTTTCTTTTCTTTCTTTCCTTTTTTTTGGGGGGGGGTGATGTTGCTTGCTTGCTTGTTATTTTGAGGAATTATAAACTTGTTATTAAAAACTATAGAGAGGACCACTTGACACTGAAGTTAAAGATTCAGAGTAATCACCTAGGATGAAATGATAAAAACTCATCTCATAATTTGAATATTTAATTTTAGCGGATATTTTATTTTTATTTATTTATTTATTTATTTTTTGTGAGACCCAGTTTCTCTGTGTTGTCTTGGCTGTCATGAGCTTGCTCTGTGGACCAGGATAGCCTCTAACTCAGAGATCTGCTTTTCTATGCCTTCCAAGCACTGAGATTAAAGCCATGTTCCAGCAGTGCTTGGCTCTAGTGGGTAGTTATGTTACATAATTTTGCATTTAAACTCCTTTCATTCCCATCGGTTTGATGACAAGAAACTGGTATCACTCTGTTTTAGATTTCCAGGACTGTGTTCCAAAGGGGGGAAAAATAAATGTTAGTATAACATTGGAAGTAGAAAGTTAGAAATCTTAAATTTTGTCAGTATTTTGTTCTCTTTCATGATTGTGTGGAAATTCTTACTCAGCTATTTCAAGCTCTGTTTTTTTTTCCAGCTATTTTTCACATTCCTTGACTACAGACATAAAGCCTTTTCCTTGTATCTTTTCATTTCTCTCCTCTCTCTCTCTCTCTCTCTCTCTCTCTCTCTCTCTCTCTGTGTGTGTGTGTGTCTGTCTGTCTGTCTCTGTCTCTCTCTCTTCCTCCCTTCCCCCTCCCTTAAACACGTAGATATTATTAAAATTCCACAATTCTAAGTTGGCTATTTAATAGTGAAATATTCTGCTTTCTATTTTTCTATTTTTCTATTTGGAATATGATAAGTATCTTTGGTACTATGCTGTAAATTCTTGTAAACAGGTATTTTTCTTGGTAACAATAATTTCCTCAAAGTACAATGCATATAGTAAGTCATTCATTGATACTATTTTATGTGTTGAAGTAGGATTTTAACTCTTATTATATGTAGATTGAAGTGAATTATTATTGATTATCAGCAAAAAGTGTCACAGTGACACTTATGAAACAGTTTTATCCAGATTTATTATTTTCTGGTTTAAAATGTTCATCCTGTATACACACAGATGAACAATTGTTAATGTTATAATATTCCTCTGTATTTTGTTACCCTGGCAACTTTACTCTACCAATGACTTTGTATCGTGACACTAGATAAATTAGAGATGGAGTCTAGCTTAGACTATACTATTTTAGGGCATCTGTGACTCATGTCATGAATCACTTTCTGACATGCTCTAGTGAGAGATCAATAATGTTTTCACAGAGAGACCCTATAGTGTTTTATAAATAAGAGGTTAGAGAAAAGTACAGAAGACAATGTACCAATCATCATTTGCCTTAAGGTATTTGTTTTTCCATTATTCTTTTTTTTCAAATCAGTTTTGAATATTAATGTTACAATGGCAGATGTAAATTCAGCAAATGCTAGTGTCTTTTAGCTAGTAGTCCCATAAAATAATGATTTAATTTCTACTGAAGTATGGGCTATGCTCATTGTTTTATCTCCCAATAGTTTATTTGAAACGTCATTTTTGCTAATAATGAAATGAGTCAATGTACTTAGATAATAATATTATTGACATTATATTATAAAAAATATTATGTTTTCTAAATACAAATAGCTCGTCCTTAAATAAGTTCAATGCTCACCTCAGACATATAAAATTTAGGTAATTAAAATGTCCCAAAGTAGAATTTTAAGACAGAAGATAAAAAGAAAAACATGATTAAAGTGCTTGAATTTACTCCTAAGTAGTATTTGTTAGCATTTGTCTAGGTCCACCCCATAGTTACCTGACAACAGCCAGGCATGCCTGAAAAAGGGGTTGCTCACCCCTTTCTGTGCCTCTTAGCTTCTTGCTAATTCTCTGTCCTCTTATCCCTTTATTCTCTTCTCTCATTTCCCATCTAAATCTCTATGCTCATGCTCATGGTGTACCTCTCCTTCCTCCTCCTCCTCCTCCTCTCCTCTTCTTTCTCTTCCTCCTCCTCTTTCCTCCTCCTCTTCTTTCTCCTCCTCCTCCTTTTCCTCTCTTCCTCCTGCTCTTCTTTTCTCTCTCTCCCTCTCCCCCTCCCTCCCTCCCTCCTACCCCTCTTTGTTTCTCTCTTTCTCACTCTCTCTCTCACACTCTCTTTGGCTTTCTCTGTCTCTACTACCCGCTCAACTCCCCTTACCATGCCCTGAATAAACCCTATTCTATATTATACCATTGTGTAGCTGGTCCCTTACGTGGAAATGATGTCTCAGCATGGGTGTACAGAGGAACTCCATTCCTGCACAACTGATTGCAGATCAACCAAAACATATTCCTTCTCTCTAACTTGTATAAAACCCAAGAGTATAAACCAGTGAAATTTTTGAGCAAAATTTACATATTATAAGAACTTTGAGAATGAACAATTTAATGTCAGTTAAAAAAGATATCTTTGAAGAAATAGAAGCAGAATTTTAAGAATTCCTTCCATAACTGAAGGAATTCTCTGTTGAAATTTATGGAGCCACTTAAGTATACTATCATATCATCTACAAATAGTGATATTTTGACTTCTTTCCTTTCCAATTTGTATCACTTTGATATCCTTTTGTTGTCTAATTGCTCTGGCTAGAACTTCAAGTACTATATTGAATAGATAAGGAGAGAGGGGAAAGCCTTGTCTAGTCCCTGATTTTAGTGGATTGCTTCAAGTTTTCTCCATTTAGTTCCATGTTGGCTATTGGTTTGCTGTACATTGTTTTTACTACGTTTGTTATGGGCCTTGAATTCCTGTTCTTTACAAGACTTTTACCATGAAGGGGTGTTGAATTTTTCAAATGTTTTTTCAATATCTAATGAGATGATCATGTAGTTTTTTTTTTCCTTTGAGTTTGTTTATGTTGTGGATTACATTGATGGATTTCAGTATATTAAACTCCCTGTATCCCTGGGATGAAGCCTACTTGATCATGGTGATTGATCGTTTGATGTGTTGTCGAATTCAGTTTGTGAGAATTTTACTGAGTACTTTTGCATCAATATTTATAAAGAAAATTGGTCTAAAGTTCTGTTTCATTGTTGGGTCTTTGTCTGGTTTTGGTATCAGTGTAATTGTGGCTTCATAGAGCGAATTAGGTAATGTTTCTTCTGTTGCTCCTGTCTAAAGGAAATACAGGGACAAAGAGTGGAGCAGAGACTGAAGAAAGGGCATACAGAGAATGTCTCCACCCGGGGATCCATCCCATATGCAGACACCAATCCCAGACACTATTGCGGTGCCAAAAAGTGCTCACTGACTAGAGCCTGATATGGATGTCTTCTGAGAGGCTCAGCTAGAGCCTGCCAAATACAGATGTAGATGCTTACAGCAAAATCATCAGATTGAGCATGGGACCCTAATGAAGGAATTAGGGGAAGGAATGAAGGAGCTGAAGGGGTTTGTAACCCCCATAGGAAGAACAACAATATCAACCAACCAGACCCCCATGTTCCCAGTGACTAAACCACCAAGCAAGGAGTACACATGGAGGGACCCATGGCCCAGATGGTTATGTAGCAGAGGATGGCCTTATCTGGTATAAATGGGAGGCATGGTCCTTGGTCCTGAGAAGGCTTGATGCCTCAGTGTAGGGGAATACTTGGGTGGTGGTGCGGGAGTGGGGGGTTTTCGGAGGAGAAACCTGGAAGGGGGATAACATTTGAAATATAAATAAACTAACTAATAAAATATTAAAAAGAATTCCTTCCTCCACATCAATAATATGTAACCAATACTAATATCACTTTCAGTAATTAAATAACACAAGTAGTTACACAAGAAAATACAAATTAGTGAATGTAAATATCAAATTGTTAAGTAAGTAAAGCAGCAAAAACTCTAGAAATATTTCAGTGTTCAAGTCATATTTGTCAAGGGTACAGTGTAGTTTAAAATATTGACAGAGACTAAATCTCAATTCCTCAGAACATAAACAACAGCTCTTCTGTTCCAGTAAATATCATAACCTCTAAGGGCAAAAAACATCAACATGAGAAATACATTACTCTTTTATATTTCACAGTCCAAAAATTCAGAAGACATGCAAATAATTTTAAGAAATATATTATCATATACTTCAACACATTGATGAATATTAATGCATATTGAAACCTTTTAATGACCCATGTTTAGTTTAGTATAATAGTAAATACTACTCCTAAGAAAACTAAAGTTTAAAACAATCAGATTTTGTATAAAGAAACCTTGTTTCAAATACTGCATTCATAACATCATATAAATTTATTAAACAGCATCCAATGACATGAGTATACATTGTGCTATGATGTAGTCAAGCAAATTAATATAAGCACTACTTCATGTAGCATTTTATATAACTAAAAACATATTCTTTTCTGTCAATTTTCAAGAATGCTCTGCTTTCTTGTTAAATATATTCAAAATATAGGTACTATGTTTATTTTATTAATGTCATCAGATGTTTTCTCCTGCAAATGTACATTTCAAAGATTCTATTATTTTCAATTTTTGAGGAAATAAATACAGAAAAAAGCATTTACAAAAGGTGAAATTATTAGAAACATCCTCAAAATAACCAAAAGCAATCCTACCATGAATCTTTGTGGCCAGTAGGCAAGAGAAAAAAATACAATCCATATAAAGTCCAAAGTAAAATTATTTAATTCAAGGATGACATTACTGATAAAGAAGATCAGCAAACTAACAGTGTAAGGAGTCCACATAAAAAAGAAAAACAAACAAACAAAAAATTCCTTTGTGATATATCAGTAATGAAAAATTAAACAGAAAATTAAGGAAACATTGATGACTATAAATTATCAAAATATCTTTGAATTGAGCAAAGATGGGATAATTTATTTTTCATTTTTCTGATTTACAATATTTCATGTTATCTATCAATAATTGTGCTACATTTTGATTCTACAGTAGATGAACCATTGTGTTGCTTTTAATTTTGTTACCAGTATTATAAATACTTTTAAAAATGTCTTTCTTCTGTGATCATGTTAAAAGTATATCATTGTGTTATGGGAGGTGTCCTTTAAGCAGTTTTATTTCTATGTGAAATAGAATAAATATTTTTAAATTTTTGTTTTAAATAAGTAGAGGGTTATAGGAAATTAAAAATGTCAATTTCACCACTGACTGAATTTATAAAACTATATTATACTATCTAACTATATATATGTTTATATATATATATATATATATATATATTGCAAAGTATTATACTTAATTTTTATTTTAATAAATGTTGTGAGTCAGTTAAAGATATTATAATCAAAATACAAAAATGAGAAGAAATAAAAAGTTACTGAGTAGCTACAAAGTCTTCTCATATTTGTTGAAATGAGATGCCGTTAAAAACCCAAGTCAGCAGAAAATCTCTGGAGATTACTAATCTGTTTTCAGTAATACTGTCTTTTAGAAAGAAATAATGCAGCATATATGAGGTTAGCATTTTTACATGAGGATGTGCTTCTGAAGATTCATAAAAGCTATGTAGGTCATTAGTAAATGTTTTATGTTTGAATATAATGCTAGGTTATTACATACCCTTTATTTTAATTCATTGACAAACGTACATTTGTTTTCTCCATTTCAGATGTATTAGAATAAAAAGATGATTTGAATGATCAAGCACAAATGTTGACATAACACTGAAGATAATGAACAAGAAAATATTCATTAATATCAAATATTAAAGTTTTCTAATATGTTTACATATATAATAATTGGCCTGCTTTTTCTTTGTTTTTCATTTTATATCCTGATCACAGCCCTTTTCCTTTCTCCCAGTCTTATCCTTACAAATCCCTGCTCATGTTACCCTATCCCCTTATCCTAAGAGACATGGAAGAACCCCTTGGGTATCATCATACCCTGGGACATCTAATCCAAGAAAGACTAAGAACATCTTCTCCTGCTGAGGCCCAACTAAGTAGTCCATGTAGAGGAAGGGAGTCCAAATGGCAGATAAAAGAATCATAGAAACTCCTTTCTCCAATTGTTAGGGGACTCACATGAAGACTGAGCTGCTTGTCTGCTACAAATATGTATGGGGCCTAGTTCTAGCCCCTACATGCTCTATGCTTAGGGGTTTTGTCTCTGTGAGGCCCCATGTGCACAGGTTACCTGACTATACTAGTCATCTTGTTTTGTCCTTGACCCTTCTGACTCACTCAAATCTATCCCATGCTGTTCCACAAGACTCCCAGTCCTAAACTCCACCTGATGTTTGTTTGAGTCTCTGCATTGGTTTCTGTCCACTGCTAGATGAAGCCTCTCAGAAGACAGTTTCTCTAGGCTCCAGTCTGCAGGCATAGCAAGGTATCATTAATAATGCCAGTGGTTGGGTCTCTAACAAATGGGATGTGTCTCAAGTTGGGGCAACCATTGGTTGTTTGTTCCTTCAGTCTCTGCTGAATCATTATCCCTGTGTATGTTGAAGGCAGGACAAATATTGTGGTGAATCTTAGTAGTAATCTCCGCTAGAGTCACCCCCAGTGATACCCTATAGTCTTCCAATCACCTGAACTCCAACTAGACATGAAGATGCTCCCAACAAATTCCTTTCTCACTCTTGACCTTTCTGACACAAACCACCTCCACACACCTGATTGCTATCCCAGGTCACCTCCTTATGTCCTCTCCCACCCAGTTCCCTGTCTTCATTTGCCTCCAATTATTATTTTGTTTCTCCTTCTGAGTGAAACTCAGGCATCCTCCCTTGGGCTCTACTTATTACCCAGTTTCTTTGGGTCTGTGGATTGTAGCATGTTTACTAAATTTACGGCTGATGTCCACTTATAAGTGAATACATATTATATGTGTCTTTCTGGGTCTGGGTTACCTCACTCAGAAAGATATTCTCAAGTTCCATCCGTTTGCCTGCAAAATTCATGATGTCTTTGTTTTTAATAGCTAAAGAGTATTCTGATGTGTAGATGTACCACTTTTTTTTTTTAATCCATTCTTCAGTTGAGGGACATCTAGATTGTTTCCAGTTCTGGCTATTAAGAATAAAGCTGCTATGAACATAGTTGAGCAAGTGCCTTTGCGGAATATTGGTGCATCTTTTGGGTAGAACTATTACCGGTTTTCTGAGAAACTGCCAGATTGATTTCCAAAGTTGTTCTACAAGTTTGCAGTCTCAATAGCAGTAGAGGAGTGTTTCCATTGTTCCATATCTTCCCTAGCATGTGCTGTTGTCTGAGTTTTTGACATTAGCCATTCTGACAGGTATAACATTGAATTGCATAGTTGTTTTGATTTGCATTTCCCTGATCACCAAGGATATTGAACATTTCTTTAAGAGTTTCTTTGCCATTCAAGATTCCTCTATTGAGAATTCTCTCTTTAACTCTGTACCTCATATTTAATTAGATTTTTTAATTTGAGATTTTTGATGTCAAAATTTTTACATTTTTTATATATCTTGCATGCTAGTCCTTTGTCAAATATACAGTTAATGAAGATCATTTTACATTCTGTAGGCTCCTTTTTTATCCTATTGATGGTGTCCTTACTCTTGCAAACATATTTCTGTTTCATGAGTTCCAGTTTATTAAGTGACAATCATTGTGCCAAAGCTATTGGGGTACTGTTAAGGAATTTGTCTCCTGTGCCAATTAATTGAAGCCAATTTCTAGTATTTCTTCTGTTAGATACAGTGTGTCCAGGTTTATATTGAGGTCATTGATCCAATTGGACTTGAGTTTGTGCAAGTTGGTAGATAAGTCTATTTGAATTCTTCTGTAGACTGACATTCTCTTAGTCCAGCATTATTTGTTGAAGCTGCTTTCCTTTTTCCATTATATGATTTTGACCACTTTGTTAAATAGTAACCATCTTTGCTTCTATTCCATTCATCAGCCTGTCTGTATTTATACCAATACCATGTGGGTTTTATTGTTAATGCTCTGTGGTATAGTGTAAAATCAGAGATAATGATACTTCTAGATGTACTTTTATTGTACAGGATACTTATAGCCATCCTGGACTTTTTTTTTTTTTCCATATGAAGTTGGGAATTGCCCTTTCAAGGTCTATAAAGACTTCTGTTGGAATTTTTTTTGTTGTTCTGCAAATGGCTTAATTTGTTTAATATGATTAACATGTTTAACATGATTGGTTAGCATGATGATTAGTTCAGTTGCATCCATTTTCCTGAAGGTTTAATTTCATTCTTCTTACTTCTGGCTGAAAATAATTCCATTGTCCATTTTTGTCACCTTTTCTTTATCCATCCCTCTGTAGTTGGACTCCTAGGTTGGTCCCTTAACTTAGCTATTGTGAACTGATGTGCAAGTGTCTCTATGGAATGCCCATTTGGAGTAGCTGGATTTCTTGAGGAATCTCCAAGCTTACTTCCATAGTGGCTGGACTGCTTTACATCCTGACTAGCCGTGTATAAGGGTTCCCCTTATTTCCATCTCAACATTTATTTTTAAGAAAAAAATTCTTAAATAGTTCTAAATTTGCAAATAAACTATGATATAATACACTATTCTCCCATTAGAAATTAATGAACAATATTAAATTACTGTTTTAAAGATTTTATTTTAAATTATGTGTGTGCATGCATGCATGCGTTCATGTATGTGGTATGCCCTGGTGCCCTTGGAGGCCACTGGAACTATAGTTGCAAGCAGTTGTGAGCAATTTGGCATGGTGTGAACCAAATTTCTGGTCCTGGGAACCAAACTCAGGTCCTTTGCAACAGCAGTCTGTGGTCTTAATGCAGAGCCACCTCTACAACCCTGAAATGCTACTTTAATGTGCATGACAGAACAGTCAAATAAATGGGTGACAGCTCCCATTAGAATAGTGTCAAATTGCTTATGTAGACAGTCACTGAAGAAGTAAGTTAGAAATTCTTGCTCTTTCATTGCAGGCTGAAACTATATGACTTCATTCAAAGAACGCATTGTGAAGGGGAGGAGACAGAAGAGAAATCTAATAAATGGGAACCTGGACAGGTGGCTGAGATTAACATCAATAGTCACAATTCTTGTTGCTAATAGCAGCCTTTGTGTGGTGTGATCAGAACCCACACTATCTCTGTGATCTTCACCTTCAAGTCCATTGCCTCTGCCCAATCATGGGGGAAAATAAAACCCAGATACTTTCTAATTGCAGGAAATTTTACAGTGTCTCAGGACACTGAGCCCCTCCATAAGCTCTTACTCACATCTGTAGCCATCAAATTACAGAATCTTTCTCTTTTATAAACAGTAAATTAATATCTAAGTAAATAGCACTCACACAAAGTAATGGAGTACATTTAAGCCAACAACTGCTCACTTGACCATGTGGCTTGCACTAGAGTATGATTTTTATACCTAGGAAATCACAAGTCACCCCAATTTAAATAAAAAAAACTTGGACATTTTCTCTTACATAATCAGAGTGGTCAAGATCACCGAATACAAAAACTCATGCTGGTGAAAATGTAGGCAAAGAGGAGCATATGGACACTTCTGGTCTGGGTCTGCACCTGGACCAATCCTAAGGCATAAACTGTACAGCCAATCCCCCCAAACCCAGAGGAGGCTGAACTCCCAGGAGCTTTAGCCTGCCCAGGAGTGTAAGTGAGTAGGCCACTATACCTCCCCACCCCCAAAAGGGAGTAATTTTGGACCTTGGAGACTCAAGGACACCCTCAGGACCCTTCTGGTCTGGGCCTGTGCTAGGAGCAGTCCTAGGGCACCAGCTCTGCATACAATCCCCAAAACCCAGAGGAGACTGGACTTCCAGGAGTTCTAAAACGCCCAGGAACATAGGATAATTGGATCACAGAATCTCAGAAGCTTGGGCACACCAGGATTTCAGGATCCCAGAAGCAGCCTGACTCCCAGGAGCTGTCAAAGCCAGGATCTCAGGATCACAGGATTCCAGACACAGCTGGACTCTGAGGAGTTCTGACACAACCAAGATAACAGGACAGACAGGCTTCACTCAGAGACAGTGAGTGAAGGTAGAATCATGAAGACTCTCATGAATGCCAGATGTGGAAGCACATGCATGCAAGCCCAGGACACTGGGGACTGAGCTGGGAGGATTGTGAATTCAAAGTCAGCTGGGTTACCCTGTCTCTAAACCCACCATATAGATCATCAAAACATTAGAAAATCTTAGAAAGTGGCACTTCAAATACGAGCCTAAGGAGACATCATAAGTAAAAGTAGTGAGGTGTTTTGTACAGGATCCAGGCCCAGAAAAGATACTGGGGACACAGAGGAAGCTCGAATAGTTAGGACCTTAATTAAAATAGCATTTCAGGGCTGTTGGAATTTTTATGGGAAGTGCATTGAATTTGTAGATACTATTGGTAAAAAGATTATTTTTACTACTTTAATCCTACAGAGCCTTAAGCATGGGAGATCTTACTATCTTCTTATATCTTACTCAATTTCATTCTTTACCAACTGGAAGACCTTGTCATAGAGGTCTTTTACTTGTTTGGATAAAGTTACTTCAAAATACCTTCTATTATTTGTGGCTTTTGTAAAGAGTACTGTTTCTCTAATTTCTTTCCCAGACTCTTTGTTGCGTGTGTAAAGGAGGACTAATAAATTATTTTTAGTTAGTTTGAGATCCATCCATTTTTTGAAGGTGTTTATCAACTGGATAATTCTTTGGAAGAGATGTTGCATGACTTATGAATGCTATCATACAATCTATTAATAGTGATACTTTGACTTCTTCCTTTTACATTTCTATACTCTTGATTTACTTTAGTTGTCTTATGGCTCTAGAGAGAACTTCAAGTACTATATCAATGAGATAATGGAGTGAGTAGATAGTTTTGCCTTGTTCCTGGTTTTATTGGAATATATTTAAGTTGCTCTCCATTTAATTTCATGTTGGCTATTGGCTTAGTCTGTATTACCTTTATTGTGTTTGTGTATATATCTTGTAACAATGATATCTCCAAGAATTTTAACATGAAGGGATGTTGGATCCTATCAAAACATTTTCAGCATCTAATGAGATGCTCAAGTGTTTTTTCTTTGAATTTGTTTGTGTGGTGGATTACATTAGCGGATTTTCATATATTGAACCCCCCTACATCTAATGGATGAAGCTTACTTGATCATGGTGGATGATGTTTTTGATATATTCTTAGATTCAGTTTGAGAATATTTTTGCATTAATATTCATAAAGGAAATTGGTCTGAAATTCTCTTTTTGTTGAGATTTTGTGTGGTTTAGGTATCAGTGAGATTGTGGCCTCAAAAAATGTGTTAGTCAATGTTCCTTCTGTTTCACTTTTGTGGAACAGTTTGAGAAGAATTGGTATTAGCTATTCATTCAAATTCTAGTAGAATTCTGCATGAACATTTTCTGGTCCTAGGGGTTTTGTTTTTGTTATTTTAAAAATAGGACAGAGTCTAGTTCCTTAGGAGTTATAGGACTTTAAAATAGTTTCCATGATCTTGATTTTACTTTGTTAAGTGATATCTACCATCTAGAAAGTCATCCATTTGGTGTATATTTTTCAGTGTTTAGAGTAAACGTTTTTGAAGTAAAATCTAATGATTCTTTGAATGTCCTCATTGTCTGTTGTTATGTTTCCCTTTACATTTCTGATTTTTTTTTAATTTATGTACTGTCTGTATTTTGGTTAATTTGCTAAGGGTTTGTATATCTTGTTGATTTTCTTGGAGAACCAGCTCTTGTTTTCACTCATTCTTTGTATTGTTTTCATTGTTTTAGCTCTGATTTTCATTATTTCCTTGTGATTACACCTCTTTGGTGCCCCCCACACACACAGAGGTTTTAGTTGTGCTTTTAAATTGCTAGTATTTGATCTTTCCAATTTCTTTATGAACACATTTAATTCTATGAAATTCTTAACACTGCTGTCATTGTGTCCCACAAGTTTGGGTATGTTGTGCCTTCATTTTCATTGACTTCCAGAAAGTCATTGCTTTCTTACTATATTTCCTCCCTTAACCAGTGATCATTGACTAGAGATTTGCTCAGTTTCCATTAGTATGTAGGTTTTGTTTCTATTGTTGTAGAATTCCAGCTTAATTCCCTAGTTGACTGATAACAATTATTTCAATTTTTAATGTGTTTAAGCTTCCTTTGTGGCTGACTATACGGTCATTTTGGAGAAGGTTCTGTGGGGTGATTACAATAAGGTATATTCTTTTGTGTTTGGGTGAATTGTTCTGTAGATATGTTGGGTCCATTTGATTCAAGTAGTTTCATTATCTCTTTTTTAGGTTGTGTCTCAATGACCTGTCCATTGGTGAGAGTGAGGTATTGATATCTTGCACTAGTAATGTTTGATGTGTGATTTAAGCTTTTGCTACATTTCTTTTATAAATGTGTGTGCTCTTACACTTGGGGCATAGACTTTCAGAATTAAGATGTCATCTTGATGGGGTCTTTCTTTGATAAATATGAAGTATCCATCCTCCTCTTTGATTAATTTTTGTTGAAAGTTGGTTGTAAATATCTCTATTGTCTATAAGCATAGAAACATATTTAGAAGACTACTTAATGCCATAACAGCTTAGCTAAAGAAAGGATTATGTTCTCTGTGAGGCCTAACACCTTCTGAACTATGGATTTTTAACAGAATTTAGTACTAGATATGGTTCTCTCTTTTAAAACATGCTTCTGATCACAGAGTAGTTAGTTACTCCCACAATTATTTTGTCACTCTTGTATCAGTGATCACATTTTATTTGCATGCTGATACTGTAGATTGGATGTGTCACACCTAATTAAGATTATTTTTCCTCTGTCAAATTATATATCACCTTCTGTCACTATTGAAGCTATCTTTCAGGGACGAGCTTCCCAATCATTACATCTTTATATTTTGCTATTGAGGTTTATAGAATCTTCAGTGATAATGTCTCATTAATTAGTTTTGTGGACAATTATAACTTGTTATTATTTCAAAGATAATTGTTGGGATACTAATGAGAACTTACATACTTTATTTGAATTATTAGAATGGTATTATTTAACTATTAAATTATTTGGTCTTTCAATATGGATTTTTATCAATTTTGAATAACAACTGATTATTTCTTTCTATAGTGTTTTGGTTGATTATTCATTTTAGACTTCTTATATTCTATTTATTTTCCAATCGTTATCTTTGGTACTATCATAAAGTTTATCTATGAATTATTCCATTTTCTCTGTTCTGAAATTTAGAATACTTTCCATATATCAAATCATGTGTATAGTTACATAGATTTGTGTTTCAGTTCAGTCTTGATGGCATGTTAAAAAATTTTAACTTTAATGCCCTGACTAGAGCCATAAAATGAATAACATAAATATTTGTGATAATATATACAACCCATTCATTTTTTGACCTTCAGGAGAATGATTTTTCAGGAGCATGAGTTAGTATGATGTCACTTGTGGCTTATCAAGTGGAATTTTTTATTTTATTTTATTTCAGTATTTTGAAAATTATCACCATGTAATATTATTTTGTCAAATAATTTTCTGAATTTAATGATGATTTAGTGTTCCAAATACGATTTTCCTGTGCAGTATTATATTATGATTTTAATATGATGAATCACGTTCCATTTCTGAGAAAATTTCCATGTGTTATACCATTTTTCATTTTTTTAAAAAATAAGTACATATATACCTTTGAATTCTTGTTTTACTTCTTGTCATTTTGATTTTTATTTAGGAATTCATTCATGGAATGTTATAAACTTTTAGAGTTACAATACAATCATATTTATATTAAAACAATTTGTTTTACTGTACCTACTTTAATGACGTTTATATTATAATGTTCACTCTTCTTTGTAGTCAGACTGTTAGTGACTACACACCATAACATTTTCAGTCTTATTTTAATTTATCTTGAAGTACTTTATACTTTCTCCTGTGATAATTTCATCATGATAGTATGGTAATATATTACTGTAAATGAAAGTTATAAATTTCCTCAGCAATTAATTCACCAGTAAATGACAAAATATTTAGGAAATAAAATGAATATTCATTTCCCATTTCATTTCCAAGATTATACACTTTGAACTTATAAAATTATATGTTTATTGAAACCTTATAATATTAAATATCATGAAAACACCAATTGCAATACTTTACCTCATTTAGAATCAATGTACTTCTGAAATATATATAATGAACTTCTGTGTCTTTTCCTGTAAAAGTTGCTATGTTATAATTCTAAATAGTCTTGAGGTAATCTAATAAAATCTATTATTTTTTATAGATGAAGACATTTGTACTCAGAATTAAAGTTGTTTTCCAGAAACTTATGACTAACAAATAAGTAAACTTTGTTAAAATCAGAAAGTTCGACTTACAGGTCAAAGATCCTCCTGTGTATCCTCAGTTCTTTTGTTTCTAAATATGATTTTAATTGTACCTATGATATTATGTAATGAAATGGTAAAAAACAACTGATGATGTTCATGAAATAAACACAAGAAACAACCACAGTTATTCAGATGATGAATTTGATAGTTTGTTGTGAAGAAGTGACTATATTATACAGTTTTAAATAAAATATAAATATAAACGTAATTTTACCAAGATATTACAGAATTATTATTGATTACCATGTTATTCTATTTTTATAATATAAAGAGAATATCCATCCACAGGAACACTGCTTTTTTAAGACAAACCATAAAATCACAGTTAATCTTTGTGTACTTTCTGTTCTTAAAATTTCCTTAAGTGAAAAACTTACAAAACTATCACATATACTAATACAAATATAAAAAATGGATTATTTTGGCAGTTAATGTCTTATATGTGTCTAAAACATCAATGTTTAAGTCCTAGAAAAATATTATGGCCTAGATGAATCCCTAGGTAAAGCCTAGGTAACTGTAAGTCAGATTGCCTGCCATTTTATGCTTTTAAAGATGTTATAAGGACACATTCTCATATGTTGTTTCTGCTATTACTAGGAAAAATTTTCACACTCAAGTTGATTGCATATTCTGTTATATTCTGTGCTGTTTGAAACTAATCACAACAGAAGTCTAACTGCTTGATATAGTTATCCACAATAAGCATGGACTCAAAACAACCATACAGCAGTACTTCCTGTAAGTGTTTATAAGCTTTTATAGCATTTGCCTTTATAAGCTGCCACTGGAATGGACTTCAACATAAGAGAGACACCTACATATATTTAGAATAAACTTCCACTTTGAGTAGAAGTCAAATAAGTTTAAGTTCCCCAAACCGACCTGGAAACTGACATCCTATGTGTCAGAAAGAGTCATGTATGTGGGTAACTGACCTTCTGGTTGACATGAATGTTAGACAAGGCAAGTAACTTGACATAGTTGAATACTCCAACCAATGGGAGTAGGATAAGTCTACAACAAAGACATGTTCCTAAGGAAATCTGCTATCCTTAAATCTTGATTGGTGGAATAACTTGATACAGATGTTCATAGATCTGAGGCTTAAAAAGCCCTGTTACATCTTGACTAATAGTTCAGCTTCTGACACTTAACCATGGCCCTGATTTATTACTCCTGTGGCATATGCTCAATAAACTCTTCTTGTATGACTGAGATCAGTGTTCATGTGGTTTGTAAAGAGACTCTTGGATCCCAACTATCCATTCAATTCTTGTCCTTTAATATGTATTAATATTTTATTCTATTTTAAATTTAATTTTCAGAGTACTATATAAAATTGTCATATCATTAAAGGTGTGTTTGTGTGTGTGTGTGCGTGTGCGTGTGTGTGTGTGTGTGTGTGGAGAGAGAGAGAGAGAGAGAGAGAGAGAGAGAGAGAGAGAGATTATGTATAGATTGAACAGAAATTAAGAGGAAAAATATAGGATAAAAAGCAAAAGAAATAAATGCAATTAAATCTTCTAAAATAAAGTATGGACACAATCAAAAATTTAAACCATAGAAACAGGTACTAGCTTATATTAATTCAATTTAGATACTCAGGAAAATTGAGGTAATATGACATTATTAGTGACATATAATGATATACATATATTAATGAGCAAATAAAACAACATTAATTTTGATTTTCCTTTACAAAATGGGAATCCAAAATTTGTTACAATTTATACAGTTGTAATGCCTGTTAAGGATTTAAATTGCAATTGATACAATTCCTTTTAAATGGTTACTATAGTAACCAGTAACAGCTCAAAATTGGTGATACATGTTTAACGCAGAAGTTAATTATTAGTAAAAAGTCAAAGAAGATGTCAAAAGAGATTAAAAAATGAATTAGTTGAAACAGTACCATCTCTTAAATACTGAACCTATAATACTTCAATCATTTGAACAACTTTATTCTCTTACTTGCAAAATTATTAATGCCAAAATATGTTAAAAATATCTTACATCCCATGTACAATATTTTGGTGATTACCTTTGGAAAAGCTAAAATTTACTCACATATAATAAATAATAAAACAGGGCTCACTAAAAGCAGCAAATGAGAAGTGATATTTCAGCAAGATTGTATCACCTTGAATAATGTTGTTAAGGTCTACAGAATTACAGCAATGTATTATGGCATAATTAAAAAGACCAATCTTCTCATATGTCTCCTGAATTTTTAAAAATAGGCAATAAAGTATTATGTATAGCATAAACTACATTGTGTATATAAACTGCTGTAATACAGGAACCCATTGTTACAAATTCATAAATATTCACTAAGACCAGGTAATACTTTCATAATTTGTTTCAACGAATAAAAGAATATAATGTGGTTTCATGTTATAATATTCATTAAGGGAAACTAAAATGTGGTAAATTATGAAAATGTATCTCCTGTTATATTTTACTTTGTATTTGTTAAGGATTATATATTGAATATAAATGTACTGAATGATTGAAATGTCTTCTCTATGTCCAATTGAAATATCATGTTTATAAATTAAAACAGAGTTGATCCCACAGATATGATATCATACACTAGGATACAAGTGTAAAGGAAATTTTTTAGTGAATCAAAAACTGAAAAGGACCTTGTAATATGCATTCACATCAGGGTCACAATAAAGATTAACATTATTCAATTAATTTAATTAAACCTTATATACAGGTAGGGATAAATAACTATTTGAGATTATATCAAAGTATAAAGATATATAATTGTAACTCTATTAAAGAATGACTTGAGTCATGGGTCACATTCCAAACTGATAGTTTTATTAGTTCAATTCCTTGTTGCCATATGTCTTTATATTTTTGTATAGCTCATTTAAATATATGATATTCTGACATCAATGGGAGGGGAAGATCTTTGTTCTCTGGAAATTTGATATCCCATCATAGGGGGATGCTGGAGTGGTGGGGCAGGAGAGGGTAGGTGGGGGGGGAGCACCGTCATAGAGGCAAAAAGTGAGTGGGGAAGAGGACAGATGTAGGATGAGGGGATTGTGGAGGGGTAACTTCATAGTGGGATATCATTTGAGTTGTAAATGAATGGAATGAAGAATAATAAAATAAAATATATATGGTATTCTGTATTATCAGTTTAAGAATACTGAAATCAAATAGATTCAAGATAATTTGTCACATGTATAGATTTTTTTTCTGAGCACCCTGTTGAATGTAAAAAGTTTTGTAAATGAAATTGGAAGGATACAATTTGAAATTAGAGTTGGAGTATATGAATTCTAAACAAACATAGTCAAAAGTTTTATATATATACACCATGGTTACTGCTTTTACTCAATTAAAATCTTTGACTTTACTGAAAAAAAAAATAAAATCATGTTAGCCCACACTTGGTATACAATGTAAAAAATATACACTGGTATATTTTATTGGGATTTTATGCAGTTCTGGATGAGTATGGCTTTCTGGTTCTAGTTAGAAGCAAATATAATGATGTGCATTTCAATGAAGTTCAGGATATTGATGAGTCATGGGAATTGTCCTGTCCAACAGGCCATTAAACATGGGTCCAGGGAGACCACCTGAAAGAGAAAGTGGGGGACAGGTGGACGCAAAGATGACAATCTATCTATACTCTGATCAAATCACCAATTTTACTTTTTTCACACAGGTGTTATATACACAAAAAATGCAGGATGTGGGGAAGGGGATGACTGAGGAGCGTGGGTATTCAAGGGGAGTACAGATATCTTCCAGAACAGAGTATCAGCTGGGTGAAGTTTCAGGGGACATGTCACTATGACTCTTACTATGATTCACTTGTCCTTATTTAAGTTGGTACTATCCACCAAGGCTATCTATCTACAAGGTCTATAAACTATTCAGCCTGGCAATTTTCCACCAAAGCTGCTTGTTTACAATAGCTTCTAGTCATCTGTTTCAGTGTTTTTCCACAGTGACCAAAGACTTTTTGTTAGCAGGCATGTATGTCAGGCCTATTGCTGTTTTTAGGCCTAGGGCTGATTTTAGGCCTTCAGTGTATAAGCAGAGCTGCCCCTGACAATGAATCGCGGTTTTCTCATAATGAGTGTATAACCTAGTGATTGTGCAGGTAACTATTTAGGTTTGAACTCTAAATATCCCATAAATGTGGTACACTAAATGATGTATATGTAGTAAACTAGAAAGCTGCTGTTAAGCACTAGAAACAAAGACAGTACCTACTTGCAGGAAATGGGTCACAGGGATTTTTACCCTAAAAGGCTTATCATTCCCTTGACATTTTCTCTTTTCTCCTTGTATGTATCTCCATCTCTGTATCTTTTTTATGTTTCCTGGTGACAATAAGGTGAGAAAGCTAACATGAATTAAGCAGATCATCTCCAACATGTTGTTGCACCTGTGATTTCTCCTTTGATTTGTCAAGTTTGTTATGATAAATGCACAGCTAATGCTGCACCATAATTTGTATAAGTGCATTGTGCATATTTCATATAGTTCTAAAATAAAACAAATTAAAATCTAAAAAATTCAGTCGTGCTGAAATAATATTCGACCAATAACATAAGAAATTAAATGAATGTTTTAAGTAATCTATAGCTTGAAAAATCAGAATTATTTCACTTGAAAGATATATTTGAAAAGATTATAAAAATCAAACAAGAAGAGACATGAATGTAGAATATAGTAAGCAAGATTAAAAATTATGTGGATATTTTAAAATATTGAATATAAATACTTAACAATAGTAAGATGTAACCAGAAAATTTAGAAATTGTCATTAAAAATGATATTGGTTGAAATTTCCAGAAGCAGAAAATGACATTACTAAATAAAAACAATACCATGAGCAGATTTTTATGGAGACCATGTTCAAGTGAAATGTAAAGGAAGCTTAAGTCAAAAATAATCAGATAGAATTATCAATGCATATGCTATTTCTATTATAGTCCAAATGTTTCCATCCTGTCTGAATAATTTCTAATTGAAACAAAATTGTATTGCTATATCCATTCACACAAGCTCTGTGTTATCATTGCCCCAGTGCTTCTTGCAGTCTAGACAGGTTGTGTTTCATAGGTTTGTGTGTCTTGGTTGATGTTCTAGTCCGACAAATGGGAGTATAGCATAGTTTCAGAAGATAGCCTGTTCAGGACCCATATCATCTATTACTAGGTGTGCTTGCTAGGGTCACCTCATATATTTCAAGATATTTGATCACACTGTGACCACCAAGATTTTATTGTTTACTAAAAACCCTATTTCTAGTTGTGATGTGGCTCACTCTTAGCACACACACTTAATCCCTCTGGCTGAAATACAAACATGCCCTTATATACACCTTTAATACCAAACAATGAGGTAAAGTTAGTTTGTAGAAGGAAGCACCCATGTTTGAAAGTGATGTCTAATTGAGTAGCAGACAAAGAGACAAATCAGAGAAAGATTTGGCAAAATAGGATATCCCCAGCTCTCATGAGAAGAGAAATAGGAAACTATTTAAGTGAGCAGTACAGAAAAAAAGAAAAAAGAGAGAAATGAGGCAGTTTTAGTAGGAGAGTTGTACAGAGACAGGTTGCAGAGAACTAACAAGCTAGACACTGGTAAAGACAGAATGAGCCAGAGAATGAAAAGGAGCTAGAAGGGTAGCATAGATTGCCAGAGTTAGTTTTAGGTCAGGCAGATCAACTAAGGAGAAGCTGAGAGAGAGAAGCCATATAGAATCAATCAGCATGAGGAGGAGTTTGAGTCAGAACAGCTGAACTGAATCAGCCAGCCAAAGATCAGAAAACCAGAAACAGAGATGGCTGGGAAGACAAGAAATAAAACAATTTTAATTGATAAAATATGAGTACCTAGTCAAAGTAACAACAGGAAAGAATGCATTTGAAAAATGAATAAATGCAACTGAATAATTATATACTAGCAAAAAATAATTGTCAGTCATTAGATAATCAATCTCATCATAACTAATAACCAGAGCTTTAAAAAGTTTCCTTTGAAGCAGTAAATTGTATATGTGACAATGCCATTGCACAAATAAACATGTAACTTGGTAACTGCAAAGGCTAGTAAAAGATCAACATTTAATGGTGGCTGTTGATGATTGCAAAGGCTAGTATAAGATCAAGCTAGGCAAAATCCCCTATAAATGTGAAAGTAGTTTGTAAGTTCCCACTTGTAAGCAGCTGTAGGCAGTTATTTTCCCCTAGAGAAAGAAAGTCAGTACAGCAACATCAGAAAGCAACAAAGAAAAGTTGACTCATCTAGTTGCTGCCACTGGAGTCTTCACCCTTTCCCCAAGTATTTTCCACTTGGTATTAAGTCCTTTAACTCAACTCCAACTATCTAGGAAAATGGTCACTATATGTTTGGCTGATTATTTAGTATAATATAAAAATTATATATTATCAAGAATATCATAGGTCCCATTCACATGTTCAGTGTTTCATATCAAAAGATAGAATATGTAAAATATATTTTGATACATTTAATGATACTTTTAGAATGATACTTGAATAAGAACATTGTTTTTGACCAGATTTCTCCTTCTTTTGTGAGACTTCTTCATTCCTCTTGTAGGTACTGGCTAATCTCTGGACGCTGTGCCTGTGTTTTAAATTTTTTTAGCTTTTATTGGTTCTCTGTGAATTTAAAATACACCACAGTCCCACTCCTCTCCCCATCCTGTCATAGCCTTTGAACCTTCCCATGAACAAAGGAATAAAACCTTCTTGTGAAAGCTGTAGTGTGTCACAGTGCACCCTACAGTATACTATTTTGTCTATACTTCTTTGCTTGCAAACATTCAATACAATGAGTCATTGGTCTCATTAGAGGCCCCTGGCTTTTGCAACACTATCAAGACTGGAACCACACTGTGACTCCTCTCAGACATCCTGTTGTTGCTCTCTGTCAGATAAATCCTATAGTGCTTGGATGCATATCTGTTTCCACTGCTGGGGTGCCACCTGCAATGCTGTTCAGGGGAGGCAAAGCACAGTGAACAATTGAATTCCTCAGTCCATTTTTTCTGGGTGTGGTAAACAGCAGAATCTGTGGACCCACTGACATACATCTTGGAGTTGGGAATTGGGGGGCACTCTTGCCTTAGGGTATCCATGTGGCAAAGAGGGAGGGGAAGGCTAGAGACAGGGGTAGAACCTGATCTGTTCCCAGTTTTATTCCAAATGAGTCCTGAGAGTATAGAGAGGTTGGAAGAGAGAAAGCCTTCTCTGGGAAATTTAGTTGCTGCACTTTATGATGAAGGCTTCCCCTCCAAAGCAATCCTTGATGAAGAATCGCATTCACCTTTGGTTGTGACTGTGAATGTATATACCTTACTCAGGGGAAAACAAGGATTAAATACCTTTTGCAGAAAGGAACGCCTAGGAAGGGAAGCTCATTGGCTTAACATTCTGGGCCCATCTAGATTCCTCATTAGTATGGAGAACTTCAAGTATATATACTTTGTGACTGATTGCTCTGGTCCTTTCTGTGGAGTGTTGTGGTTACTGTGTTCCAGAGCAGATAGAATTAGGCAAGAAGTTGACTCCACTTCTACTATTCTCAATTCTGAGACTCATGGGTTTTAGGCTCATTCAAACTTACCAGTTCTCTGGTCTGTTGTCACAGTCCACTTGCCTCACACTGCAGCTTTGAATCTGAAGGATTACCCACTACACACACACTTCACAAGTTCATCAGTGGGGTAGGTGTTTGGTTGGGCCAATTCAAAGCCGTGGATCTGGGCCTGAGATATTTCTGAGGTGGTCAGTCCACCAGGTCCACACCTCCAGGGTAAGCTCTCCCATACAACGCTGCAGACAGAAAGTGGGAGAGCCACATCTCCTCTGTGAACTCTCATGCTCTAGGGACTAGCTCATTTGCACCCCATGCCATCAGAGCTATCTTTCCTGTGCTACAGCAGGCAAGGTGTGTGGAAAGCTTTTCCACTTTAATTCCCTAGGATCAGTGTGGTGATTTGAATATGTTTGTCCCATGGAGTGGCACTATTAGGAGGTATGGCCTTGTTGGAGTAGGTGTGGTCTTGTTGAAGGAAGTGTGTTGCTGTGTGTGGTGGCTTTGAGAGCTTCCTCTACTTCCTAGGAAGCTAGTCATCTGTATGCCTCAGAACAAGATGTAGAAAACTCTCAGTTTCTTCTTCACCATGTCTGCCTGGATGCTGCCATGTACTGCCTTGATGATAATGGACTTAAACTCTGAACCTGTAAGCCAGCCCAAATAAATGTTCTCTTTTACAAGAATTGCCTTGTCATTGTCTTCTTGCAGCATAGAAACCCTAACTACAATAGCCCAGATCACCTGGTACCCCCACAACAAGTGCTAGCTCTTCCTGCTGCTCAAGTGAGGTATAAGGCCCACTCTCACGGGTAATTTCTCTGCTCTCATAACCCAAAAATCAGCTCCCAGATGCTAAGGTGTGGAAGTCTAAAGGAGGGAATGTATCTCTCCCTTATTCAATGGCACCACACAGTCAGAGAAGACACAGCTGGCTTGTCTACACACATGCACTTGGGTCAGCTCTCCTTCAACTCCTACAGCCATGCGCAGCTCTACCATGCTGACCAGGCAAGATCTAGGGCACACTCTCATAAGTGCTGCAATAGATTAGCGGCTCCCACTCTGTCGAAAATGTTGCTCCCAGAGACCATAAGCTTAGTAAAAGTCCAGTTCAGGGTCAAGTATGTTTTCTTATGAAATATTAGTCTCTCAGGGAAGTTGCTGATGTCTCCAAACAATATAGGCAATTTCCATTGATCTTGGTAGTCTCCCAGAAATAGATTGTAATTCTCCATTGCACTACACACTTTGGTTACTGGAAACTGAGATATGAATTTAGAGTTGAGAAAAAAGTTCCTTTATTGCTGGTAATCATTAATAGTGCTGAAAGGGCCTTGCAGGCTATTATAGGAGAAATGCCAGTAATAGACTTACCCAGTTATGCACAAATATTAAATCAGCAATTTTGACAGTGTTTATAGTAGTAATGATATAAGATGAGAAGGAGATTGGTTACACATGGTGGAGTAGTTAACCAAAAAATTTATATTTTGGATAATTATCAATGTGTTTTTCTACAAAAATAGTAGATTGCAACTGTAGGAAGGAAGAAAACATTACAATAAACTGAATAATGTTTATATATGTTTCAGATTGAAATAACATCTGTGTTTCAGTTATACATAGCTTAATAACATTATTCACTAAAGGAAACTAAAATATCTTGTCAATATTTTAATGTAGATATTGGACTTGGAGATTTCAGGACAAGCCTCAGATACTTTTATTAGGGAAAAACATGCTCATGAAATGATGGAAGGGGAGTCAATGTAACATGCAAAGCAATTTAAAGGAAGTTGTATTAACCAAATAAGCAGCAATTGAATTATTGGACCAAGAATTTTAAATAGCAATTTTAGAGGTGGAATATATTATTTCAGAACCATATATTTTGGAGATATTGTCACCCTATGTAAGCTTGAGTGACTAAGGTGGACATGAATTCTTAAAAGCCACCTGCTTCTGCCTGCTTCCCTGGTTTTTGATTTAAAGATGTGCCCTACCAATGTCCAGTTTCAGTAGTATATCTTAAGCTACTAAATCTACTGGGAACTACTAAAATCATACTTATAAAATTCTACAGGTTTCATCAGTGATAGATCATATATATATATATATATATATATATATATATATATGATATATACAGTGATCTATAACTATATATCTATATCTATCTATATATATATATATATATATACACTGAAACATTTTTCTTGAAATATTATTGGCAAATCTATTAAAGTGAATATCATTACTACAGTGCCAATTAAAATTTCATGTTACATCATTAGATAAAATGAGAATAAATAATAGTAATTTAAAATTATTACTGCCAATAATATGTGGATTGATTCCAGTAAAATCTATCAAACAAACTCAAAGAAAATATATAACAAAATGTAATTATTCTTTACTCTTGAAATGTGTCAAGAAAGGTTATTGGAAGAAAGGTGTGAGAGTATTATAAAATGATGGAAAATAAATGAATATTTATCTAAAATAAATGTGTATAATATTCTGCAACAGACTCATCAAATCTAAAATGCATTATTTTGTTAATTATCAAACCTCCAAGGAATTTTTGAGATAGTATGGTCTTTTACTATTGTATGAATTTTATAATTTTGATTTATACATTTGCTATATCTAATTTATAAATATTCTCAATATAAAGCATGTTTGAAGCAGTATTGAAGAGGTCATGGCCATTTATCAGCATTGAATGAACAATAGAACCAGAGAAAGGGTAACCTGTAGTTTAACATATATCTATAAGATAAAGATTGCTTCCAAGTTTTAAATTATCACAAGTAGCAGATACAAATAGATTTACTTATCTTTTCTTTAAACACTGATAAAACATTGAAATTGCTCTGGGTTTTTATTTTATTTTACTGTAGAAAGAAGAGAATAAATTCATGTTTGAACATTACAGAGATGGCTTTATAAAAGAATGACATTTGTATATGCAATGTATAGCTCTAAATTTAATATACTCATCAAAGGTTTCATTTAAATAATGCTGAGGTTTCCCCAAAGTTTCCTAAATGGGCAGTATTTCATTAGAATATAAATCATGGAAGACTTCTAGGAAAATGGCAATAAATTAGTGAAAGATGATACTATATATATTATTTCATAAGTTTTTCTTGTAAAAAGAATAAAAACTAAATTTACCATTTCATGGTTTCCTTAATTCTTTCTTTATATTCTTGTTTTAGTAAATTCTAGTTCTTCCTATAATAATACTTAAATAACTTAACAGTATTACTTTGTTTACCATAAACTTAGTTTTTGCATTTTATATTACAATTCCAGAGAACCTTTACATTTATGATCTAGAATTGTATTTCAGTTTTTATTGCATTAACTGTAAACATTATTTATTTTTCAATAATGATAATTCTCCTCAGCGATTGATGTTATTTATTATTAAAATACCTGGCATAATTATTGTATAGTATATTATTATTTATATGTTATCATTAGCTAAGTAGTAAAAAAAACAATAGGAAAAGCAAGAAAGGAACAATCCTTTAAAATGAAGGGTAAGACTGGGGGAATTTAACTCAGCAGTAGTTCTTGCATACAACATACATAACCCAGGAGTCTATCTCTAGGACCTCATAAAAGAAAAGTAATCAGAAATTAGTTATTTAAAGGAATGTAGTATAAGGTATGAGATTCTCTAGAAAAAAAGATAAGAGTAAAGCATAATTAAACATAGAAAAATCCAGGAGTAAATAAAACAAAAGCTGTATTAATAAAAACAAAAGCAGCCTCATTCCACTGAGCTCCTAACTTTCATGAAAATGACTCTTACAAAAATACATACCATCAGATATTTGTGTTCTTGACTACTATGATGTGAACCTTTTATGACTTTGCTTTGTGGAATTATGTTGTGGTATTGTTCTATTTAATAGCAATGTTGCTATTTAAAGAAACAGATGAAATACTAATTCTTTGATATTAAATTTGTTTGATATTAGACTGTCTGCAGTACAGTGTTCTCTCTGTTAGGAGCCACAGAACATAATCTAAAATACTTTCCCATAGAGAAATATTTTCACATCCAGTTAGATTTTATTTTTTGAACATTATGACTCCCACATCTAGTGCTTTCGCCATAAATGATATAGCCAAAGGCAAATTTGAGTTGAATGATAAAAACAAATCTCTAAAATGCATAAGGTTGAACAGCAAGTGTTTATCCCATTAGCATTCTTATCATGTTGTATTCTAAACTTTTTGACATTATCTATGGAGACATGTAAATATTCTCACAAAGAAAAGCAATCCCATATTATATAGACCAAGTTTTTGATTGGTTCAAATGCCAAATTTGTGATCCAGTAAGAGTTTTGCTACAATTATTAACTAAACTATAGAGAAGGATATTTTTACAGGAAGAGGTATAACAGAAGCTTCATCATATGCCATATACCACTACAAAAATGAGGATGGTTCACAAAAGCTGCATTCCTGGAATTCCTTGTGCAACTGTCACTCTGCTCAATAATCTATACAACCTCTTCTCCTCTTCCATAGTTTGACAGATTGGCAGATCAATCTCTTTCCCCAGTTTTTGTTTATTCCTTCAATAGATATTGGGAAAGGACTATTAAGAATCTTCCAGGTTTTTTTGTTTGTTTTGTATTGTTTTGTTTCTTTGTTTTCTATATATTTATTTAATTTATTTATCTATTTATTCATTCACTTTATATCCTAATTGTAGCCAGCCCCTTTCCAGCCTCTGTTCCCAGTCCCACACTTAAAAATCTCTCTCCACATAACTCTATTCCCTTCTCCTCAGAGAAGGGAAATCCCTTTTCAGGATTACCTTGCCCTGGGATCTCACATCATCTTCCACTGAGGCCCACCCAGGCAGTCAAGTTAGGGGAAAGAGATGATTCAATGGCAGGAAGAGTCAGAGATAACCCTCACTCCTATTATTAGGGGACCTACATGAAGAGTAAGCTGCATATCTGCTCCAAATGTTTAGGAAGCCTAGGTCCAGCTTCTGCATGATCTTTGGTTGGTGGTTCAGTTTCTGTGAGCCTCCATGGACCAAGGTTAGTAGACACTTTAGGTCTTCTTGTGTTATCCTTGACACCTTCAGTTCAGTGCCTAGCATGGTCTTTATGTGGGCAGAATGACATGGTTCCTGGCCTTGGGATAAGGCCCCATGTTACCCACCAAGAGTGTCGATGGTTGTTGTGTGCATAAGGTTTGTTTTTCTAATAATGTACATATTTTCTGGACCTACTAGCAGTGGAGCATTCCTTCTTTCCAAGGAGTATCCTCCCTGTTAATGTGAATGATTCCATGATAATTAGAAACAACATGAATCCAGGAGTCAAGCATGTGGCTGTGTCTCCTCAAAATGGTAAACACTAGAAGCTTCAGGACAGTTCTTAAGGCTATGGGAAAAAGCTCTAAATACATGAATTTGAAAATATGTACTTTTTCAACTATGCAAAAATATAAGGTTGTAATATGAATTATGAAGGGCTTCATGAATAGACAGCTTGTTAGAAGGATACAATGATAGGCAGATAAAAATGAATGCATATTTCTGAGTTCAGTGTCAGCCTGGGATACAGAGAGTCCAGGCCTAGCTGTGATGAAAATTGTAATTTTATGGCAAAGTCTCACCCAACTAGTTGATCTTCTGTGCTTAACAATGGCAGTCAGATCTTTGAACACTTGCAATTTTAAGAAAAGTATGTATCCTTGCTGTATCCTAAGAATCAAAGTGCTGGGGTCATGAGATGTTGATATATAAGATAATCAAAAGGAAAACCTGAAGTAAATGACTGGATTGATATATATAATAAAAAACTAGATCTATGTTCTGCAGAGGATGATCTATAGAGAGAAGTTTTTAAGTTAAAAAGAGAGAACTGTTTGGACAATGGACACACATACAAGAAAGCATGAAATGGACAGAGAGCTCTCTTAAATAGCAAGCAAGCAGAATATAGACAGAAATATAGAGAGAATATAGAAAGAAAGTAGAACAGAGAGAATCAGATTTTAAAAAATCAGTGTAAAGAAAAACACAGATAGTCAGCTTAGAGCTTAGTCGATTTAGCTTCAAGTCATTCTTTTAGCCACTCCCAGGCACCGCTTCTCTCAAAAACCCTCTCCGAGCCAATGCTGGTCATTGGCACTCCAGCTTGCTGAATTTTATCTCCCAGGCTTCTCCAACACTCTCTTGAGTTCCATGTTATATGTAGCTGTGGGCCTCTGCATCTGTTTTTACCTGCTGTTAGTTGAGGCCTCTCAAGAGACATTTAGGCTAGGTTACTTTCATACATGTCTTTCTGGGTCTGGGTTACCTCACTCAGGATATTTTCCAGTTCTACCCATTTGTCTCAAGTCATTGAAGGACTAGGCACATCCTCTCCAACTGTAGCCAGAGAAGACAGCCCAGTTAGGGGAACAAGATCCTCAAGCACGCAACAGAGTCAGGGACAGCCCCCACTTAAGTTATTGAGGGACCCACATGAAAACCAAGATACTCATCTACTACATATGTGCAGGCCACATAGGTTCTGCCCTTTATTCTCTTTGGCTGGTGGGTCATTCATTCTCTGCGAACCCCATAGGTCCAGGTTATTTGACCTTGTGGTCCTCTTGTAGAGTTCCTATATCCTCTTGGTTCCTCAGTCCTTCTCTCAACTCTTCCACAAGAGTTCCTGAGCTTCCTCTAATGTTTTGCTGTGGTTCTGTGCATCTGTTTCAGTCAGCTACTATGTGTAGCCTCTCAGAGGACAATTATACTAGGCTCCTGTCAGAAAGCATACCAGAGTATCATTAATAGTCTCCAGGATTGGTTCATGCACATAGGATGAAACTCAAGTTGGACAAGTCATTTGTTGGTCATTCCCTCAGTCTGTGCTCCATCTTTGCCCCTGAACTTCTTGCAGTCAGGACAAATTTGGGGTCATAGAATTTGTGGGTGGAATGTTGTCCTTTTCCTCCACTGGGAGTCTTGCCTTACTACAGGAGTTGGCCACTTCAGGCTCTGTATCCCCCAAAACTAAGAATCTCAGCTTAGTGTCACTTCATACACTTTCTGGAACTTCTCCTATTCCAGGTCTCTGGTATGACCTAGAGATGATACCCTCTACCTTCTACCAATTTCCACTCACTCTCCTGACACCCTTTTCCCCCAGTTCTCACTATATGAGATCCCACCCGTATTTTGTTCCACATACTCTCAACCACCAAGTTTCAGCCCTCCATCTATGTTCAAGGACTGTGTTATTCCCCCTTCTGAGTAAGATTTAAGCATCATCCTTTGTTATTAACTTCTTTCGGACTGTGGAATGTAGCCTGGTATTCTGTAATTTATGGTTAATACTCACCTATAATTGAGTACATAGCATGCATGTGCTTTTGATCTCAGCTACCTCACTTAAGATAGCATTTTCTAATTCCATCCGTTTCCCTGCAAATTTCATGATGCCTTTGTTTTTAATAGTTGACCAGTATCCACTCTGTGAATGAACAACATTTCTTTATCAATTCTTCTGTAGAGAGGCATCTATGTTGTTGCCAATTTCTGTGAGCAAATGTCCCTGTGATATGGTGGAGCATCTTTTTGGGTATATGCTGAGAAGGGGTGTAGCTGGGTCTTAAGAAAGAACTACTCACAATTTTCTAAGAAACCATCAAATTGATTTCAAGAGTGGTTGTATTAGTTTGCACTCTCACCAGCAGTAGAGTATCTATTTGCTTCTTCTACATGAAGACTTTCCATTAGACCTGTACCATTTGTTAAAGATGCTTTCTTTATTTCCCATTGTATGATTTTGTCTTCTTTGTTAAAAATCAAGTGTCTCTAAGGGTATAGGTTTATTTCACAGTCATTGATTTGATTCCATTGATCAATCACACTGTATCTATACAAATACCATGCAATTTTTATTACTATTGCTCTGTAGTACAGATTGAAGGTAGAGATAGTGATCCCTTGAGAAATTTTTTATTGAGAATTGTTCTCTCATGGTCTGTAACAAATTGTATTAGACTTTTGATGGAAATTGCATTGACTCTATAGACTGCTTTTGGTCAGATGTGTATCTTCTATTCCTCCTGCTGTCAGCATTGCTTGGTTGTCTGTCAGGCTTTGTATAGGACTGAAGCCTCCTGGGCTTTTCCTGGCCATTTTGACATCTCCACTGGTGTCATCCTTGTTTAATATACATCTATATGGCAGTTTCCTCTAAATTGGAACATTCTTTATAGAAGGGAGGAGGAAACCTATGAAAAATAAGAAATGAACACATGTCACAAGTATGAGAGAGCTGAAACATGACAGATTTAGTCCTTTTTATTTTTAGGTTTGAGATTACAAAATATACTATACCCATAAAGTCTCAAAATGACTGCCCTAATAGTATAAATATCAAATCAACAGTCATTTTCAATCTTACTTAGATTTGACTCACCTACTTTAAAACTATATTATTCAGGAATGTTATATTCTATGTATTCATGGGACTATCTTAAAATTCCTTTCTACAATATGGCAAGAAAACCACAAATACATGAATGGAAAATTTAAATATACTCCTTATTAAACCATTACATCTTAACTTTGTTAGGTACATATCAAAGTCTTTAAAGCTAATGGGTAATAAGTATGGCTATCTAAACTTTCTTGTAAAATATATGTGTGAGAAAGATATTTTGGTAGAGCATACCAAGAAAACACATTAAAATAAAATCAACAAAAGCTGGAAATATATAAAAAGTATGTATCACATCAGAAACTAAAATATGATTACTGTGTTTCAAGTGATGAGAAGTTTAACTTGTTTAAAAAACAATGTAGAGTGATAGCACAGCTGAAAATGTGGTTTCATTTTATGAATTCAAAACTAACTTGGAAAATTATTGTATTAGTATAGCTACATGAATTTGACCATGGATATTATAGATGAGTGCTTATAGGCATTTGAAAAGATTATTTTTATATATTTGCATTTCAAAAGTTATTTCCCCTCCAGGTTTCCCTCAGCAAATTCCCTATTCCCTCCCCCTGCCTCCTGCTTCTATGAGGGAGTTGCCCCAACCACCGACCCACCCACTCCTGCTTCCAGTCCTGGCATCCAGCTTCCACAGGACCAAGGACCTGCCGTCCCATTGGTGCCAAATAAGGCCATCCTCTGCTACATACGCAGCTGGAGCCATGGGTCCCTTCATGTGTACTGTTTGTATTGTGGATGCCAAGAAGTGCCTGCTGAGAGGAACCTGATATATCTGTCTCCTGAGAGGTTTGTCAGAGCCTGACAAATACAGAGGCAGATGCTCATAGCCAACCATTGGACTGAGCACAGGTTCCCCAATGGAGCAGCTAGAGAAAGGACTTAAAGAGATGAAGGGCTTTGCAACCCCATAGGAAGAACAACAATATCAAGGAACTAGACCCCTCTGAGCTCCGAGGGACTAAACCACCAACCAAAGAATACACATGGAGGAACTCACGGCTCCAGCTGCATACATAGCAAAGAATGGCCTTTTCAGGCATCAGTGGGAGGAGAGGCCCTTGGTACTGTAAAGGCTCGATGATAGGGGAATTCAAGATCCAGGAGGCGGGAGTGGGTGGATGAGTAGGGGAACAGCCTCACAGAAGCAAGGGTTGGGAGGATTGGATAGAGTGTTTCGTGGGGAACCAAGAAAGGGGTTTATATTTAAAATGTAAATAAAGAAAAAATAGTAAATAAAAAATCAGTAATCTATGCATGACTCCCAGTTGAGGGAAGAGGCCATTCACCCATCAAAACATTTTTAATCCAGAATTGTTCCTGTCTAAAGGAAACACAGGGATAAAAAAATGGAGTAGAGTCTGAAGGAAAGGCCATCCAGAGACCGCCCCATCTAGGGATCCATCCCATCAGAATTATTTTTTTTTCTTTTTTTAATTGGTTAATTTTATTATTTGTACTATTTCATTTGCTAATTGCTTATAATTCATAAGTGCAGATTTAGAGAGTTTACCAACTAATAACTCAGTGATTATACTAGCATCATGAGGATAGTAATATGTTCATTTTGTGATTGTGCATGTTGATGCTTTATGAAACTAATGACTTCTAAGTTAGTGACTTAGATAGGACCTTCAAATTAAAAGTCATATAGCAAAAATTTTAGCTTAGCTACCTCCAAAATTCCTCCATAATGCCATCATTTCAGTGTCTATCTGTATAATGAATTATCTTCTAGAATTCCAGTAATGTCTCAGGGTACAATAGACTGATAAAACATCACACCAAGATAGCCAGAAATGCTAATATCTCCATGTAATTTTCACCTGGGAAATTTCAATTTATTCAAATCATTTCTATAAATACCGTCTAAACTATGTGTTGTTTTGTTTTTATACATATACACACAAACACATTCATTAGCATGAATATAAGAATATATGAAGAGTAACTGTTCATTTGTGTAAATGATGTGTAGAGAAATAAAACAGGTAGTAGAGCTGTTTGAGGAAGTTTCTTAATATGGAAAATTAGTTCATGAATGATGACATCTAAGTGTTCACTGAGAATATTAAAAAGATAAATATTGCATAAAATGCCATGTGTTTCTGTAAAAGTATAATCTGTCGTTTGCTCATTGGTGTGACAAATGAGTTAATTACACATGCACCCACATAGATATGTGTTATATACTCATGGTGTATAAAGGATATAAATCACATGCACATTTTTTTTACAAGAGAATGAGAAAGAAATAATGAAAATCATTTTGTCACATTGCATCACTTTTAAAGTATAGTAACTCAATATACAGCCATGCAATTCATTATTATAACAAAAATTAATGGTTAATTTTCATAAGGTCTTCCTAGGTTGCTTTTTATGCTTGTCTAAAGGTTTGCATTTAGTACTTACTCATACTTGAATAAGTGGATACAAACAAATGTCCTCAAATTTACAGATATGAAAATGTTTATTAAATTTCAAACAATTTAAATTACATCCAAAGAATGAAAAATCAAGACATATTTATTTAGAATATGTTTCCAACTAGAGAATACCAAAAAGGAAAGATCATCAGTGAAGGGTTAGGATGTGAATTAAATTACATATTTTAATAAATTAAATAATTTCTCAAGTTACTTGTTTTAAAATATTATCTTTGCTTAAAAACAAACACCATTACCTTGTTCTCTCTTTCTCTTCCTTTCTCTCTCTGTTTCTGTCTATCTCTCTGTCTCTATGTATCTGTCTCTCTTTCTTTCTCTCTTTTTCCCTGTGTGTATGTGTGTGTGTATATGTGTGTGTGTGTGTGTGTGTGTGTGTGTGTGTGTGTGTGTGCATATGTGTGTGTTTCAAAATTTGGAAAAGTTGAACAGTGGGTTCAAAAAAAGAAAATAACTAAACCATAGTAGCTAATCAATATATTACAGGCAGTGTAGATATTAGTTAACACACCACATATTCCAATAGTCCATTCTGATGTTTAGTAATATTTGAAAAATCTCAGTTCTTTTTTGTGTCCTAAACAGAGGTTATTAAATAAGGCATATTTCTAGCAGCACATATTTTAAAGAATATCCTAAGACAATCAGTATATTATCATATGTTAATCATTTTTATTTTATTTTAATACTAAATTTAGTTAAGAAATATAGATAACAATCTCCTTTAAATTGAGATACATATCTCAATTTTTTTTCAAATTTGAAAAATTTTATTAAAACATGAAAAATGTGTAGATGATACTGTAAATTCAAACAAGACCTTTTAATTTCTCTTCAGAAATTATTTTACAATGTTAAATAATTTCCATTACCGTCATTCTGTCAATTTTTTAAAAATCCATATTCTACTCTCTCTGACTTCCATAGAGTAAGCAAAGAATATATTTAACAATAACAGCTTAAATGCATGCTTTCTCCATAATATCTAATTCATGCATACTTTGAGACCTGTATTATATAGACCATTAATAAAACCATACTGTCTCAACCATAAGGGCTTTTTTTTTCCTTTATACTTTGTAAGTTTTTTTTTTTTTTTTAAATCAGCAACTTGATATCTCCTTCATGTTGGCCGCTGTGGGTATATGATCTAGCACTCACATGATACTTCTATACCTTGGACACACGAATTTGGAGATTACAAGTACACACTACCAGGCCCAACTGGCTTCTTAGGTTTTTGTCCAGATTGCCTCTTGATTTGTTGTTTTCATTGTGAGCCACATAAAATAAAAAAAAAAATGAGAGATGTAATGAAATTTTAGAGGATGTCACTTTAATAAAGTCTTTACAGTCAGGCTATGTATGGAGGTACACACCTATTTCCTAGCATTCAGGAGGAAGCAGCAAGTGGACTTTTGTGAAACTGAGGTCAATTTGGTACCCTACATGGTGAATCATAGACCATCCAAGGGTACATATGAGACCTTATCTAAAAAACAGAATTCTTTTCAATGGCCCCTTTGTACAAAAGGCATAAAAAATGGGTAATGTTTTAAGAATTAATTCACTTAAGACTAAACTATATACACCCAAGTCAGCCAGTCAGTGACAATAATATATTGTCTTCAAAAGGCATGACTAGTCAATATGATTTAAACAAGCTTAAAATGGAACAGTGTAGTTGCATCACAAATTCATATTAAAACCAGGAAAATCCACAAGAGTGAAAAATCTGAATAGAATTAACCCTGAGTTATCAAATTAACTATATGATAGAAATACTTATCTCCAAATAACAGATAAATCCTAGACTTTAGCTCTCATTGTCTAACTAATATCACTACAAATTGATCATTGTCTCTACTCAAAATACAAACACAATGCAAGGAAATTAGATAGGACCCTTCAGAGTTTGTTCAATATTCTCAAATAGTAAATTGATTATGAGAATTGTACAAAAAATATTGTTACAATTTAACTAATGAAAGAATAGATGAACCACATTTTCTGTATCCATTCTTCTGTTGAAGGACATCTGGGTTCTTTCTAGCTTCTGGCTATTATAAATAAGGCCGCTATAAACATAGTGGAGCATGTGGCCCTGTTGCATGTTGAAATATCTTCTGGGTATATACCCAGGAGGGGTATAGCTGGGTCCTCAGGTAACACTATGTTCAATTTTCTGAGGTATCGCCAGACTGCTTTCCATAGTGGTTGTACCAGCTTGCAATCCCACCAACAATGGAGGAGTGTTCCTCTTTCTCCACATCCTCGCCAACATCTGCTGTCACCTGTGTTTTGGATCTTAGCCAATCTGACTGTGTGAGGTGGAATCTCAGTGTTGTTTTCATTTGCATTTCCCTGATGACTAGGGATGCTGAACACTTCTTTAGATGTTTCTCAATCATTCGAGTTTCCTCAGTTGAGAGTTCTTTGTTCAACTCTCTACCCCATTGTCCTTCAACAGAAGAATGGATACAGAAAATGTGGTACATTTACACAATGGAGTACTACTCAGCTATTAAAAATAATGAGCTCATGAAATTCTTAGGCAAATGGATGGAGCTAGAAAATATCATCCTGAGTGAGATGACCCAATCACAAAAGAACACACATGGTATGCACTCACTGATAAGCGGATATTAGCCCCCAAACACACAATACCTAAGATGCAACACATAAACCTCATGAAACTCAAGAAGAAGGAGGACGACCAAAGTGAGGGTGCTTTTGTCCTTTTTAGAATGAGTATCAAAAGATTCAACCAGAGCTCCCAGGATCTAAACCTCCAGCCTGAGAACAGACAGGGGCAAGCTGTCCTCTGAGAGGCTCTAACCAGCAGCTGACTCAGACAGATACAGACATCCAGAGCCAAACAGTGGATGGAGCTTGAGGACTCTTATAGAAGAATAGGTGGAAGGATTGTGGGCCCTAAGGAGATAGGAACTGCACAGGAAGATCAACAGAGTAAACCAACCTGAGCCCTTGGAGCTCTCAGAGACTGAATCACCAACTGTGGAGCATACCTAGTCTACATAGATCTACCTCCATGGGCTGGACCTAGGCCTCCCTGCACATATGTTGTAAATGTGTAGCTTGGTTTTCATGTAGGTCTCAAACATCTGGAGTCGGGCTATCCCAAAACATGCAGCCTGTATATGGAGTATGGTCTTCTAGCTGGGTGCCTCATCTGGCCTCAATGGGAAAGGAAGCACCTAGCCTCTTAAAGACTTAAAGTGGCAGGGTGGGGGATACAGGAGGAGGGGGTATTCAGAAAACAAGAGATGGGGAAGGATTGTGGGAGGGGGTGACTGGGACGGGTTATAAAGTGAATAAGCAAAATAAAAAAATAAAATTAATAAAGGAAATAAAAGGAAAAAAAAGAATAGATGAGAAAATATGAAAGGAAACATTTGAATAGATCTTAACTGTGACATCAATTCCATATTTAGGTTTAGACATAGAAAGTATTTGATGCAAATGTATATAATGACAAAACTTCTGAAGTATTCATAACACTATCTGTGCACTTGTAAATGTTTCAAAGCAAAGTTCACTCAAGTATAGAAGAAATAAAGGTCTCATAAACTCTGTTCAAATAAAGATTTTTGAAAATTTTAAACTTTTAAATAAAATTTTGTGAAAAGATTCCCAAATCTAAACAGAACAAATGATATGATTATCTTCATAGAATGTTCTAAAACAGGATAGCTATAATGCTTAGGAGTAGCCACTAGAACTTTTTAAAAGTCATCCAAATGGTTGGTGTAAGTCATTTGCTTATAATAATGATTTTAATATAGCATCATAATAGAGGTAATTTAGGATAGCATAAAAATAGAATATAAAAATAATATTTATGTGGTCAAAACATGGTATACCTTCTGGAAGAGATCAAATCTAATTCCCTGATGAAAAGAAAACAAAAAAGCTATGAGAAAAAAAAATGGTACTTTTGTAAAATATCAAAAATCTCACTCAAATTACAAAATGTGTAATAACTGATGTGTAGCCACCAGTGGCCACAGATGAACTGGGTTTCCCTGAAAGGGGGGCTGAAAATGAAAAGGAGAAACTAAATGAAAAGGAGAAGGAAGGGTGAAAAAAATATGGAGCCAAGACAACTTTCTCTGATCAAGTCTCAAAGTTTAATATTCAGCTCTTGTATATATAGGGAAAGCCCCACATTACCCATCCTTTGTTTCAACTGGAAATTATATTGCAAGTCAAGTTCAGCCAGCAGTCTATTCTTCTAAGCTCCTGTAGGAATTTGCAAGCATCACCAACAGAATAAAAGGGATAGAAGAGATAATCTCATGCGCAGAAGATACCATAGAAAACATTGACACAACTGTCAAAGAAAATGCAAAATGCAAAAAGCTGCTAACACAGAACATCCAGGAAATACAAGACACAATTAGAAGAAAACCTAAGGATAATACGTATAGATGAGAGTGAAGATTCCC
The DNA here is from genome assembly GCA_021653895.1 of Mastomys natalensis. Taxonomy (NCBI): domain Eukaryota; kingdom Metazoa; phylum Chordata; class Mammalia; order Rodentia; family Muridae; genus Mastomys; species Mastomys natalensis. The sequence goes on from JAJTUV010003231.1 coordinate 65,342, forward strand.
AATTTAAAGGGCCAGTAAATATCTTCAACAAAATTATAGAGGAAAATTTCCCTAACCTAAAGAACGAGATGCCCATAAACATACAAGAAGCCTACAGAACACCAAACACACTAGACCCGAAAAGAAATACCTCCTGTAACATAATAATCAAAACATCAAATGCACAAAACATAGAAAAAAATAATAAAAGCAGTAAGGGAAAAAGGTCAAGTAACATATAAAAGCAGACCTATAAGAATTACACCAGACTACTTTTCATCAGAGACTATAAAAGCCAGAAGATCCTGGTCTGATATCATACAGACCTAAGGGAATACAAATGCCAGCCCAGACTGCTATACCCAGCAAAACTCTCAATCACTATAAATTGAGAAACCAAGATATTCCATGATAAAACCAAATCTGCACAATATCTTCCCACAAACCAGCACTTCAAAGGATAATTGATGGAAAATGCCAACAAAAGGAAGGAAACTACAACTAGAAAAAGTATGAAAGTAATCTTCCAACAACCTCTAAAGAAGATAGCTACACAAACATAATTCCGCCTCTAATAACAAAAGTAATAGGAAGCAACAATCATTTCTCCTTAATATCTCTTAACATCAATGGACTCAATTCTCCAATAAAAAGACGTAGACTATCAGACTGGATACATAAAAAGGACCCAGAATTTTGCTGCATACAGGAAATGCACCTCAGTGAAAAAGACAGACACTACCTCAGAGTAAAAGGATAGAAAACCAATTTCCAAGCAAATGGTCCCAAGAAACAAGCTGGAGTAGCCATTCTAATATCAAACAAAATCGACTTTCAACCAAAAGTAATCAAAAAAGATAAGGAAGGACACTTCATACTCATCAAAGGAAAAATCTACCAAGATGAACTCTCAATTCTGACATCTACGCTCCAAATGCAAGGCTACCCACATAAATAAAAGAAACTTTACTAAAGCTCAAAGCATATCACACCTCACACAATAATAGTGGGGGATTTTAACACCCCATTCTCTGCAATGGACAGATCATAGAAACTGAAACTAAACAAAGACACATTAAAATTAACAGAAGTTATGAACCAAATGTATTCAACAGATATCTATAGAACATTTCATCCTAAGCAAAAGAATATATCTTCTTTCTCAGCACCTCATGATACCTTCTCCAAAATAGACCATATAATTGGTCACAAAACAGGCCTCAACAGATATAAAAGGATTGAAATAATCCCTTGCATCCTATCAGTTCACCACGGACTAAGGCTGTTCTTTAATAATGACAAACCAATGGAAAACCCACATCCATGAGGAAACTGAACAATGCTCTACTCAATGATGACTTTGTCAAGGAAGAAATAAAGAAAGAAATTAAAGACTTTCTAGAATTTAATGAAAATGAGGAAACATCATACCAGAACTTGTGGGACTCCATGAAAGCAGTGCTAAGAGGAACTCATAGCTCTAAGTGCCTACAAAAAGAAATTGGAGAGAGCACACATTAACAACTTGACAGCACACCTGAAAGCTCTAGAACAAAAAGAAGCAAATACACCCAAGAGGAGTAGGCATCAGGCAATAATCTAACTCAGGGCTAAAATCAACCAAGTAGAAACAGAAAGAACTATACAAAATATCAACAAACCAGGAGTTGGTTCTTTGAGAAAATCAACAAGATAGATAAACCCTTAGCCAGATTAACCAGAGGGCACAGAGACAGTACCCAAATTAATAAAATCAGATCTGAAAAGGGAGATATAACAACAGAAACTGAGGAAATTCAAAAAATCATCAGATCCTATTATAAAAGGCCTATACTCAACAAAACTGAAAAATCTGGATGAATGAACAATTTTCTAGACAGATACCAGGTACCAAAGTTAAATCAGGAGCAAATAAGCCATCTAAACAGTTACATAACCTCTAAAGAAATAGCAGCAGTCATTAAAAGTCTACCCACCAAGAAAAGCCCAGGACCAGATGGTTTTAGTGCAGAATTCTATCAGACCTTCAAGGAAGACCTAATACCAATTCTCTTCAAATTATTCCAGAAAATAGAAACAGAAGGAACACTACACAATTCATTCTATGAAGCTACAATTACACTCATACCTAAACCTCACAAAGACCAAACAAAGAAAGAGAACTTCAGACCAATCTCTCTTATGAATATTGATGCAAAAATACTCAATAAAATTCTAGCAAACCGAATCCAAGAACACATCAAAACAACCATCCATCATGATCAAGTGGGCTTAATCTCAGGAATGCAGGGATGGTTCAATATTCAGAAATCCATCAATATAATCCACTATATAAACAAACTCAAATTAAAAAACACATGATCATCCAATTAGATGATGAGAAGCATTCGATAAAATTCAACATCCCTTCATTTTAAAAGTCTTGGAAAGATCAGGAATTCAAGGCCCATAACTAAGCGTAGCAAAAGCAATTTACAGCAAACCAGTAGCCAACATCAAACTAAATGGAGAGAAACTTGAAGCAATCCCACTAAGATCAGTGACTAGACAAGGATGCCCATTCTCTCCCTACCTCTTCAATATAGTACTGGAAGTCCTAGCCAGAGCAATTAGACAGCAAAAAGAAGTCAAAGGAATACAAATAGGAAAGGAAGAAGTCAAAACATCACTATTTGCAAATGATATGGTAGTATACTTAAGTGACCCCATAAATTCCACCAGAGAACTCCTAAACCTAATAAACAACTTCAGCAAAGTGGTGGGTTATAAAATCTACTCAAACAAATCAGTAGCCTTCCTCTATGTGAAAGATAAACAGGCTGAAAAAGAAATTAGGGAAATGACACCGTTCACAATAGTCACAAATAATATAAAATACCTCGGGTGAATCTAACCAAGCAGGTGAAAGATCTGTATGACAAGAACTTCAAGTCTCTGAAGAAAGAAATTGAAGAAGATCTCAGAAATGGAAAGATCTCCCATGCTCATGGATTGGCAGGATTAATCTAGTAAAAATGGCCATCTTGACAAAAGCAATCTACAGATTCACTAAAATCCCATAAAATACCAACTCAATTCTTACAGATTAGAAAGAGAATTCTCAAATTATTTGGAATAACAAAAAAA
>JAJTUV010003232.1:0-66792 GCA_021653895.1 Mastomys natalensis
AGAGGGCCTAGAGAGGGCTTAGAGAGGGCTTACAGAAGTCCTAGAGAGGACCATAGAGACGCCATATTGAGGGCCTAGAAGAGCCAAGATTGGACCATTGAGATGGCCATAATGAGGGCCTTGATTGGTCCGAGATGTGCACATAGAGACGATCTTAGTGTGGGCCTAGACAGGGCCTAGAAAGCACCATAGAGATGGCCATAGTGAGGGCCTAGAGAGGGCCTAGGAGGGTTCATAGAGACAGCAATACTGAACGCTTATAAGGGGCTAGAGAGAACCACAGAGACGTTCAAACTGAGGGCTCAGACAGGGCCTAGAGAGGACCATAGATACTGCCACAGAACTGCCCTAGACAGTGCCTAGAGAGAAACATAGAGTCGACCATAATGTGAGCCTAGAGAGAAAATAGAGAGGGCCTACAGAGGTCCTAGAGAGGACCAAAGAGACAGCCCTAGTGAGGGTCTAGAGACACATAGAGAGGATCATAGAAAATGGCCATTGGGAGTGCCTAGAGGGGCCTAGAGATGACTATAGAGAAGACCATAGAGAGGGCCAGGAGAGGGTCTAGAGAGGGCCTAGAAATGCCTAGAGAGGGCCATAGAGACAGCCATAGTGACGGCCTAGATACGACCTAGAGAGGACCATAGAGACAACATAGTGATGGTCTTGTTGTGGCCTAGAGAGGACCATAGAGACGACCATAGTGAGTTTTTAGAGAGGGCCTAGAGAGGGCCTAGAGTTGTCCAAAATAGGACCAAGAGACAGCCATAGTGAGGGCCTCGAGATGGTCTAGAAAGAACCATAGAGATCGCCAGAATGAGGGCCTAGTATAGGCCTAGATGGGGTCATAGAGAAGGTCAACGTGAGGGTCAAAGAGTGTCTGAAGAGGACCATAGATATGGCCGTAGTGAGGGCCTTGAAGGGGCCTAGAGAGCACCATAGAGACAGCCATACTGAGGTCCTAGGGAAGTCCTAGAGAGGACCATAGAGATGTCCACAGTGAGGACCTAGAGTATGCCTACATGGGACCATAGAGACGGCCATAGTAAGGGCTTAGAAGGGCTGAAATGGGACCATAGAGAAGGTCATAGTGAGGGCCTTGAAATGGCCTAGATACGACCATAGATCCTGCCATAGTGATTGTTTAGAGAGGGACTACACAGAATTATAATGACGAAAGTACCGAGAGTCTAGGGAGGGCCTAGAGAGGGCCCAGAAAAGTCATAGAGAGGAAAATAGAGACAGCCCTTGAGGCCTAGAGATGTGAAGAGAGGACCATAGGGATGGACGGAGTGATCTCCTAGAAAGTGCATAGAGATGGCCTAGAGAGGTCGTAGAGAGAACCATAGAGACAGCCATAGTGAGGGCCTAGAGATGGCCTATAGAGGACCATAGAGGTGGCCATAGTGAGGACCTTAGGGGGGCCTAGAGAGGACCATAGAGACAACCATAGTGAGGGCCTAGAGAAGGCCTGGAGAGATCCATAGAGATGGCCATAGTGAGGGCCTAGACAGGCCTAGAGAGGACAATAGAGCCGACCATAATGAGAGCCTAGAGAGAGCAAAGTGAGGTCCTAGAGAGGACCATAGAGACAGCCCTAGTAAGGGTCTCGAGACGCATAGAGAGGACCATAGAGATGGCCATTGTGAGTGCCTAGAGGGGCCTAGAGATGACCATAGAGAAGACCATAGAGCGGGCGGGAGAGGGTCTAGAGAGGACTATAAAGACTGCCAGAATGCAGGCATAGATGGGGTCTTGAGAGAACCATAGAGACTGCCAGAATGCAGGCATAGATGGGGTCTTGAAAGAACCATAGAGACTGCCATAGTGAGGTCATAGGGAGTGGCTAGAGAGACCATAGAAATGGCCATATTGAGACCCTAGATAGGGCCTAGAGAGGACCATAGTGATGGACCATAGTGAGACCATAGATAAGGCCTAGAGAGGACAATAGAGATGGACATAGTGAGGCCGAAAAGGTGCCTAGAGAAGACCATTGAGACCGCCAGGGTGAGGGCCTCGAGAGTGCTGAGGTGAGACCTCGAAACAGCCATAGTGAAGGCCTAGAGAGGGCCTAGATTGGACCATAAAGATAACCATAGTGAGAGCCTAGAGAGGACCATAGAGATGACCATAATGAAGTCTATAGAGAGGGACTAGTGAGGACCATAGAGATGACCATAGAGTGGGAATAGAGAGGGCCTAGATAGAGCCTAGATAGGAACTAGAGAGGACCAGATAGACAGCCATATTGAGTTCCACTAGACCACCTAGAAAGGATCATTGAGACGGCCATAGTGAGGGCCTAGATAGTGCCTAGAGAAGATCATTGAGACAGCCATAGTGAGGGCCTCGAGAGGCCTAGAGGACCATATAGACAGCCATATTGAGGGCCTGGAATATGGACTAGAAAGTGCCTAGAGGTATAGAGGGGACCATAGTGATGACCATAGTGAGGTCATAGGGAAGGCCTAGAAAGGACCATAAAGACGACACTACAGTGGGCCAAGAGGGGGCCTAGAAAGCACCATAGAGACGGCCATAATAAGGGTCTAGAGAGGGACTAGAAAGGACCATAGATATGGCCACAGTGAGGGCATAGAGAGAGTCTAGGTAGGATCATAGAGATGGCCATAGTGAGCACCTAGAAGGGCCTAGATGGTACTATAATACGGCCATAATGAGGGCCTAGATAGAGACGAGATTGGACTATAGAAAAGGCCATAGTGAGGTCCTAACGAGGGCTTAGAGAGGATCATAAAGATGGTAATAATGAAGTCCTAGAGGGTGCCTAGAGAGGACCATAGATATGACCATAGTGAGGGCCTAGAGTTCCTAGATGTGACCATTGAGACAGCCATAGTGAGTGCCTAGATAGGGGCATGACTTGACCATTGGGTTGGACATAGTGAGGGCCTAGAGAGGGCCTAGATGAGACATAGAGAATGAATAGTAGGGCCTAGAAGGGCCTAGATGGCATAGTGATGGCCTTAGTTTGCATAGAAGGACATAACGATGGTCATAGTTAGGGCCATAGGGTGCTAGAGAGACTATAGATACTGCTACAATGAGAGGCCTAGATAGGGCCAATATGGGAGCATAGAGACAGCCAATAGTGAGGACTAGAAATGGCCTAGATAAGCCATGAGAGGGCCATTGAGAGGTCCTAGGAGGGCCTAGGAGGACCAAGGGACGAATATATGGGCCTAGAGAGGGACTTGAGAGGGCTTAGAGAGGTCCTAGAGAGGACCATATAGACAGCCTAGTGAGACCTACAGATGGCCTAGAGTGGACCATAGAGAGCCATATTGAGGGCCTAGAGAGGCATAGAGAAGGCCTAGAGAGGCCTATAGAGGACACAGAAACTCCATAGTGAGGACATACAGGGGCCTAAGAGCAACAATGAAAGAAAAAGAGAGCCTCTAAAGATCCTAGAGCGGACCATAGAGACGGTCATAGTGAGGGCCTAGAGGGGCTTATAAAGGACCATTGAGACTGCTTAGATGTGGCTAGAGACTTCTGGGAGAGGACAATAGATACGACATAGAGAGGGCATAGAGAGGCCAAGAGAGGGCCCAAAAAGGTCCTAGAGAGGACCATAGAGACTGCCATTGTGAGGGAATAGATAGGGCCTAGAGTGAACCATAGAGACTGCCATAATGAATGCCTAGAGAGGGCCTAGAGAGGACCATAGAGACTACCATTGTTAGGGCCTAGAGAGGGCTTAGCATGGACCATAAAGATGGCCATAGTGAGGGTCTAGAAAGGGCCTGCAGAGACCACAGAGATGGCCATAATAAAGGCCTATATATAGCCTAGAGAAGACGATAGACATGGCCATAGTGAGGGCCTAGAGAGGGCCTAGATGGCACCATAAGATGACCATAGTGAGGGCTATAAGGTGGGCCTAGAGATGACCATAGAGACGACCACATAGAGGGTATAGAGAGAGCCCAGAGAGGGCCTAGAGGTCACCATAGAGACCACAATAGTGAGGGCCTAGAGAGGGCCTAGAGATGACCATAGAAATGGCCGTGTTGAGGGACAAGATTGGGCCCACAGAGGGGCTAGAATGGTCCTATAGAGGCCATAGAAACAGCCATAGTGAGGGCATAGAGGGTGCCTAGAGAAGTCCATTGATGCCACCATAGTGATGGCCTCAAGAGGGCCTATATGGGACCATAGAGACAGCCATAGTGAAGGTCTAGAGAAGGCTTAGATCAACCATTAAGAGGACCATAGTGAGTGCCTAGAGAGGGTCTAGAGAGAGACCAGAGAGATGGTCATAGAGTGTGCATAATAAAGGCCTAGATAAGGCCTAGAGAGGAATTAAAGAGGACCAGAGAGACAGCCATAGTGAGTACCTCTAGACAGCCTAGAGAGGATCATAGAGACGGCCATATTGAGGGCCTATAGGCTGTTTGAGAAGACCATTGAGATGGCCATATTACGGGTCTGGAGAAGGTCTAGGTGGGACCATAGAAACTGCCATAGTGAGCGCCTAGAGAGCTCCTAGATGTGACCATAAAGATGACAATAGTGAGGGCCTAGAGAGGTCCTAGAAAAGCAATAGAAACAACCATAGTGAGGGCTCTAGAGAGGGACTAGAGACAACCATAGAGTGGGCATAAAGAGGGGCTAGTCAGAGCCAAGTGAGGAACTAAAGAGGACCATAGAGACAGCCATAATGAGTGGCTGGATACGGCCTGGAAAGGACCACAGAGCGGTCATAGTGAAGGCATAGAAAGGGTCTAGAGAGGACCATAGAAATGGCCATAGTGAGGGCCTAGAGAAGGCCTAGAAAGCCCATAGAGATTGTCATAATGAGGGCCTAAATGTTGCCTAGAGAAGACAATAGATACGGCCATTGTGAGGGAATAGAGGGGGCCTAGATGGGACCATATAGATGGCCATAGTGAGGACCTAATAAGACCTAGTTGGGACCATATAGACGGCCATAGTGAGGGCTATAGAGAGGGACTGGTGAGGACCAAAGAGATAAACCATAGAGTGGGCATAGAGAGGGCCTAGATAAAGCCTAGATAGAAACTAGAGAGGACCAGAGAGACAGCCATAGTGAGTGCCTCTAGATGTCCTAGAGAGGGCCATAGTGAAGGCTTTGAGGGTGCCTAGAGAAGACCATTGAAACCGCCAAAGTGATGGCCTTGAGAGTGCCATAGAGACAGACATAGTGAAAGCCTAGAAAGGGTTCTAGTTGTGACCATTTAGAGGGACATAGTGAGGGCCTAGAGAGGGCCTAGAGAGGACCATAGAGACGGCCATAGTGAGAGCTATAGAAAGGGACTAGTGAGGACCATAGAGTCGACACTGAAGTGGGCCTAGAGAGGGCCTAGAGCACCAGAGAAATGCCCATAATGAGGGCCTAGAGATGTCTTGATGGGACCATAGAGACGGGCAAAGTGAGGGACGAGAGAGGGACTGGAAAGGACCTTAGAAATGGCCATAGTGAGTGTCTAGAGTGGGCCTAGATGGGACTATTGAGACGGCCATAGTGTGGGACTAGAGAGGGTCTAGATGTGACCATTGAGTTGGGAATAGTGAGGGCCTAGAGAAGGCCTAGATGAGACCATAGAGACGGGCAAAATGAGGGCCTAGAGCTGTACTAGGGATGACCATGGAGAAGGCCATAGTAAGGGCCTAGAGTGGGCCAAAAGAGGACCAAAGAGATGACCATAGTGAGGGCATAGAGAGTGCCTAGAGAAGGCTTAGCGAGGTCCTAGAGAGGACCATAGAGACAGTCATAGTGAGGGCCTATATAGGGCTTAGAGAGGGCCTAGAAAGGTCCTATCGAGAACCATAGAGATGGCCATAGTGTGGGCAAAGAGAGACATAGTGAGCACCATAGAGACAACCAAGGACAAGGCCTTGAAGGAGCCTAGATAACACAATAGAGACGGCCATAGTGAGGGACAATAGGGCCTAGAGAGGGCATAGAAAGACATAAAGATGGCCATAGTGAGGGAATTGAGAGGGCCTAGATTGGACCATATATTCAGCCATAGTGAGGGCCTAGAAGGGACCATAGAGACGGTCATAGTGAGTGCTAGAGAGGCTAGCATGGGACCATACAGACTGCCATAATGATGGACTAGAGAGGACCTAGAGAGGACCATAGAGACGACAATGTTACGGCCTAGAGGGGGCATGCAGAGGACCATAGATATATCATTAGTGAGGGTCTAGATAGGGCCTAGATGTGACCATTGAGATGGCCATAGTGAGGACCTAGAGAGGCTCTACATGGGACCATAGAAACAGCCAAAGTGAGGCCTAGAGAGTGCCTAGGTGGGACGACAGAGACGGTCATAGTGAGGTCCTAGAGTGGGCCTAGATGAGACCATAGAGATGGGTAAAGTGAGGGTCTAGGAGGGCCAAGAGATGACCATGGAGACGGCCATAGTGAGGTCCTAGAAAGGGCAGAGAGAGGACAATAGAAATGAACATAGTTAGGGCCTAGAAAGGGGCTAGAGAGGGCGATATAGAGGTCATATTGAGGACCATAGAGACAGCCATAGTGAGGGCCTAGAGAGGGCCAAGAGAGGGCCTTAGAGAGGGCCTAGAGAAGTCTTATAGAGGACCATAGAAACGACATATTGAGGGCCTACAGAGGGCCTAGATAGGGCCTAGATTGGACCATATAGTCCTCCATAGTGAGGGCCCTAGAAGGGCTAGATTGTACCATAGAGATGGTCATAGTGAAGGCCTAGATAGTGTGGTGATGGGATCATATATACGGCCGTAGTGATGACCTAGAGAGGGCCTAGAGAGGACCATAGAGACATTAATGTTAGGACCTAGAGAGGGCATGCATAGGATCATAGATTTGGTCTTAGTGAGGGCCGAGTGAGGGCCTAGATATTACCATTGAGATGGCCATAGTGAGGACCTAGAGAGGGCCTACATGGGACCATAGAGAGGGCCATAGTGAGGGCCTAGAGAAGACCAAGGTAGGACCATAGACACGGCCATAGTTGAGTGCTGAGAGAGAGGCTAAAAAGGACGATAGTGATGGCATAGTGAGGGCCTAGAGAGGGCCTCGATTGGACCATAGATATGGCCATAGTGAGGGACTAGAGAGGGCCTAGAGCAACCATAGATACGGCCATAGTGAGGGCCTAGAGAGTGCCTAGAAGGGACCATAGAGTAGGCCATATTGAGGGCCTAGATTGGATCATAGAGACAGCCATAGTGAAAGACAGTCATAGTGAGGGCCTAGAGAGAGCAAAATGGTACCATAGAGACTTCAATAGTGAGGGCCAATAGAGGGCCTAGAATGGACCATAGAGACAGTAATAGTGAGGGACTAGAAGTTGCAAGAGAGGACCATATATACGGCCATAGTGAGTGTCTAGAGAGGACCTAGACGTGACCATTGATAAGGGGCCATAGTGAGGACCTAGATAGGACCTAGATGTGACCATTTAGATGGCCATAGTGAGAACCTTAAAGAGGTCTACTTTGGACCATAGAGACAGCCATAGTGAGGGCCTAGATAAGCCTAGATAGGACCATAGAGACGGCCATTGTGAGTGCCTAGAAAAGACCATAGAGACGGCCATAGTGAGGGCCTGGAGAGGCCTAGATGGGACCATAGAGATGGCATAGTGGGGGCCTAGATTGGACATAGAGAGGACCATAGAAACTGCCTTAGTGAGTGCGTAGACAGGACCTAGGAAGTACCATAGAGACAACCATAGTGAGTTCCTATAATTGACCCAGATGGGTCCATTTTTATGGCCATAATCAGGGCCTAGGGAGTGCCTAAAGAAGACCATGGAGACAACCAAAGTGAGGGCCTAGAGAGAGCCAAAAGAGAACCATAGAGCCACCATAGTGAGGATATATAGAGGGCATAGAGAGTGCTTAGATTGGTCCTATAGAGGACCAAACGGATGGCAATAGTGAGGCTTAGATAGAGCCTAGGGACGAACATAGAAATGGCCATATTGAGGGCCAAGATTGGGCCTACAGAGGGGCTAGAACGGTCCTATAGAGGACCATAGAGACAGCCATAGTGAGGGCATAGAGGGGGCCTAGAGAGGACCTTAGATTCAACACTGTAGTAGGCCTAGAGGGTGCCTAGAGAGCACCAAAGAGACGGAAAGAGTGAGGCCTAGAAGGGCTAGATATGACCATAGACTTGGACATACTGAGGGCCTTGATATGGCCTATATGGGACCATAGAGACAGGCATAGTGAGGGCCTAGAATAGGCCTAGCGAGGACCATAGAAACGGCTTAGGGAGTGCATAGAGAGGGCTTAGAAAGGACCATAGAGACAGCAATATTGAGCCATAGATAGTGCCTAGGTGGCACCATTGATACTGACATAGCGAAGGGCCTAGGGAGGGCTTAAAGAAGACCATGAAGATGGCCATAGTAAGGGTCGAGAGAGGACTAAGAGAGTAGCATAGAGACAACCACAGTGATGACCTAGAAAGGGAATAGAGAGTGCATAGAGAAGGTCCTATAGCGGAACCAAATGGATGGCAATACTGAGGGCTTAGAGAGCACCTACAAAGGACCATAGAGATGGGAATAGTGAGGGCCTAGAGAGGGCATATAGACTGACAGAATGAGGTCAAAGAGGCAGCCTAGAGAGGACCAAATTGACGGCCATAGTAAGGGCATAGAGAGTGCCTAGAGAGGACCATACAAATAGTCATAGTGAATCCCTACTTAGGGCCTACAGAGGACCATAGAAACAGCCATAGTGAGGGCCTAGAGAGTTCCTAGTGAAAACAATTTAGACGGCCATAGTGAGGGCCTCAAGAGTTCCTAGGTGGGACCATAAAGACGAACATAGTGAAGGCTAGATATGGCCTACAGAGGACCAGAGAGACGCCATAGTGAGGGTATAGGAGAGACTAGTGAGGACCATCGAGACAACTAAAGAGTGGGCATAGAGAGGGCCTAGAGAGGGCCTAGAGAAGAAGTAGAGAGGAACAGAGAGACAGCCATAGTGAGTGCCTATAGATGGCCTAGAGAGATCATGGAACGGCTATAGTCAGGACCTAGAGGTTTCCGAGAAGACCATTGTGATGGCCATAGTGAGGTCCTCGCGAGGGCCTAGGTGAGACCATAGAGAACACCATAGTGAGGGCCTAGAGAGGGCCTAGATTGGACCATAAAGACGACCATAGTGGAGGGCCTAGAGATAACTAGAGTAGACAATAGAGACAGCCATAGTGAGAGCCTATAGAGTGCCTAGAGAGGACCATAAAGATGACCATAGTGAGGGCAAAGAGAGGGCCTAGATGGGACCAGAGATTCAGTCATAGTGAGGGCTTAGAAAGGGCCACAATCGGACCATTAAGATTGCCATAGTGAGGGCTTGGAGAGGGCCTAGAGAGGACCATAGAGACGGTCATAGTGAGGGCCTAGAGGGTGTCTAGATGTGACCATTGAAACAGGCATAGTGAGAGCCTAGAGAGACCATAGAAAATCATAGAGATGCCCATTGTGAGGGACTATTGAGAGCCTAGAGAGGACATATAGACTACCAGAATGTGGGAATAGAGGGGTCCTAGAAAGGAGCATAGAGATGGCCATAGTGAGGGCATAAAGAGCACTTAGAGAGGACCATAGAGATGGCCAGAGTGAGGCCCTAGATAGGGTCTACAGAGGACAAATTGACGGTCATATGGAGGGCCTAGAAAGGGCCACAATGGGACCAAAGAGACAGCCATAGTGAGGGCCTATAGAGGGCCTAGGTGGTACCAAGGAGATGGCCATAGAGTGGGCCGTAGAAACTGCATAGTGAAGGTGTAGTGTGGGCCTAGATTGTAGCATAGAGATGGCTATAGTGAGGGCGTAGAGATAGCCTAGTTTGGATCACAGAGATAGCCATAGTGAGTGTCTAGAGAAGACCATAGAGACTGCCAAAGTTAAGGCCTAGAGAGGAATTAGAATGGAACATAGATAGAGCCATAGTGAGTGTCCTGGAGACAGCATAGAAAAAACAATAGGGCTTGTAATTGTGAAGGCTTAGAGAGGGCCTAGATTATACCATAGAGACGGCCAAGTGAGGGCATAGAGTTTGCATAGAGAGGACCATAGAGACTACCATAATGAATGCCTAGAGAGGCCTAGAGAGGACCATAGAGACAGTAACAGTTAGGGCCTAGAGGATGCCTAGAGATTACTATTGATACGTCATAGTGACGGCCTAGAGTGTGCCTAGATTTGACCATTGAGATGGCCAAAATGAGGACCTAGAAAGAGCCTAGAGGAAACCATTGAGCCAGCAATAGTGAGGGCCCAGAATACCATAGAGACAACAATATCGAGGGCCTAGAAAATGCCTAGATAGGACCATTGAGACGGCCATAGGAAGGGCCTAGGGAGGGCCTAGATGGGACCATAGAGACAGGCATAGTGAGGGCCTAGAGAGGGCCTAGAGAAGACCATCGAGGCCAATAGTGATGGCCTACAGAGAACCTAGAGTACCATAGAGACGACCATAGTGAGTGCCAAGAGAGGAACTACAGAGAGCCAAGAAAGTCCTAGAAAGGACCATAGAGACAGCCAATTTGAGGGCTTAGAGAGGACATAGAGACGGTTATAGTGAGGGCCTAGTGGGTGCCTAGAGAGGACCATAGAAATGGCCATAGTGAGGGTTTTGAGAGTGCCTAGATGTGACCATTGAGATGTAAAATAGTGAGGACCTAGAAAGGGCCTAGATAGGATCAAAAAGATGGCCATAGTGAGGTCATAGTGAGGGCACAGATGGGACCATATAGATTCCAATAGTGAGGGTCTAGAAGGGCCAAATTGGGACCATAGAGATGATAATACTGAGGGCCTAGAAGGTGCCTAGAATGACCATAAATATGTCCATAGTGAGGGCGTAGAGAGGGCCTAGATGTGACCATTGAGATGATCATAGGGAAGGCCTCTAGTGTGCGTAAAGAAGACTATGGAGATGGCCATAGTGAGGGGCTAGAGAGGGCCTAGAAAGCAACAAAAAGGTGGCCATAGTGAGGGCATAGACAGGGCCTAGATGGGACCTTAGAGACGGTCATAGTGAGGGCCTAGAGAGGGCCTAGAGGACCATAGTGACCACCATAGTGAGGATCTAGATAGGGCCTACAGAAAGCCTAGAGAGGTCCTAGAGAGGATCATAGAGATAGCCATAGTGAGGGCCTAGAAGATGGCCTAGAGAAGACCACAGAGACAGCCTTATAGAGGGCCTAGAAGGGGCCTAGACAGGGCCTCGAGATTTCCTAAGAGGACCATAAGGATGTCCACAGTGAGGGTGTAGAGAGGGCCTAGATGTGACCCTTGATATGTCCATAGTGAGGGCCTAGAGAGGGCCTAGATTGGACTATAGTGACGGCCATAGTGAGTGCCTAAAGAGGGCTAGAAGGGACATAGAGACAGCCATAGTGAGGCCTAGAGTAGGATCATAGAGGGTGGCCTAGAGGGCTTAGAATGGGACCATAGGAACCATTGTGATGGCTGTGTATCTGAGGGCCAAGAGTGATCATAAGGCCAGTATAGTGAGGGCCTAGATAGTGGGCTAGATGTGACCATAGGATGGCATAGTGCATGCCTTAGAGGACCCAGAAAAGACCATAGTACACAGTCATAGTGAGGCTTAGAAGGAGCTTAGATGTGACCATAGAGACGGACAAGTGAGAGCCTATAGGCCTAGAGAGACAGTAGAGACAGTGTAGAGCCAGAGTAAGGCCATAATGAGACCTTAGAGAACTCTAGTGGTGACCATAGAGACGGACAACAGTAGGACTAGTAAGGGCCTAGAGAGGACATAGAGACAGTGTAAGAGGTGCCTAGAGAGGGCTTAAACAAGGACATAGAGACGCCATATGCTAGAGGGGCCTAGGAAGAAACAGGATAGACATAGTAAAGGCTAGAGGTCATAAGAGAACAATAGAGACACCATAGAGAGGCATAAGGGGCCTAGAGGGGGCTGAGAGAGACCTTAAGAGGAAATGAACAGCTGAGTGGCCTAGAGAGGGCCAAAGGACATAAAGAGCAGCCATAGTGAGGGACTAGAGAGGCAGAGGAAAACAGAGACGCCAAGTAGAGCCTAGATGGGCCTAGAAGGACTATAAAGAGTGGACCTAAGAGGAACATAGATAAGAGTGAGACCTAGAGAGGGCCTAAAGAGACTAAGGATAGGAGGGCTAAGAGGGCGACGAAGCAGAGAGCCAAGTGAGGGCTAGGGGTTTAGTGGACGGGAGACCATAAGTAGAGGGCCTAAGATTAGAGCCATATAGAGGACATAGGTAGATGGGACCATATGAGCATAGATGGCATAGTGAGGCCTAGAGGACATAGATGACCATAAAGATGGCTATAGTGAAGGCCTAGAGAGAGCCTAGAGAGGAACATAGAGACGGCCATGGTGAGGGCCTAGAGAGGGACTAGAGGGGACCATAGAGATGGCCATTTTGAAGGCCTAGAGAGGACCTAGATATACTATAGAGACGGCCATAGTGAGCACCTAGAGTTTGCCTAGAGAGGCCGATAAAGTCAGTCATTGTGAGGCCTAGAGAGAGCCTAGATGGGACCATAGATACAGCCATAGTGACGACCTAGATAGGGCCTAGATGGGACCATAATGATGGCAAAAATGAGGGCCTAGAAGGGGCCTAGAGAGGACCATAGAGACGGGAGTGGTGAGGGCCTAGAGAGGGACTAGATGGGACCATAGAGACGGCCATTGTGAGGCCTAGAGGGTCCTAGAGAGGACCATAGAGACAGGATATAGGTGGCCTAGAGGTGGCCCACAGAGGACCATAGAGACGACCATTCTGTGGGCCTAATGATGGCCTAGGCAGGACCATAGAGATGACTGTAGTGAATTCCTAGAGAAGGCCTAGAGAGAACCATAGAGAGAAGCCATAGTGAAGACCTAGAGGATGCCTAGAGAGGACCATAGAAATGGCCATTGTGAGGGCCTAGGGAGAATCTAGAGAGGATCATAAAGATGCCCAAGTTGAGGGCCTAGAGACGGCCTAGTGAGGACCATAGAGACAGACTAGAGGTGGCCTAGAGAGGGCCTAGAGAGGACCATTGAGACAACAATAGTTACGGACAAGAGAGGGCCCAGATGGGACCATAAAGATGGCCATAGTGAGGGCCCAGAGGGGAACTACAGAGAACCATAGTGATGGTCATAGTGAAGGTCTATAGGGTGCCTAGAGAGAACTATAGAGACTGTCATAGTGAGGGCCTATTGAGAGCCTAGATGGGACCAGAGAGACGGCCATAGTGAGTGCATTGATATGGACTAGGGAGTACCATAGACACGGCCATAGTGAGCTCTACAAAGGGCCTAGACAGGACCATAGAGACAGCCTAGAAGTGTTCTAGAGGGGGCCTAGAGGGCACCATAGAGATGGCCAGCATGTGGGCCTAGATAGGCCTAGAGAGGACTATAGAGACGGCCATAGTGAAGGCCTAGAGAGGGCCTAGAAGGGACCATAGGGATGACTATAGTGAAGGCCTAGAGATGGCCAGACGGACCATAGAGACGGCCATAGTGAGGGTCCTGTGTGTGCCTAGAGAGGACGACAGAGATGGCCATTGATGGGACCTAGAGAGGGCCTAGATGGGATCATAGAAACAGCATAGGAGGGCCTTGAGAGGGCCTAGTTGGGACCATAGTGGTGGCAAAATGAGGGCCTAGAGGGGCCTAGAGAGGACCAAAGCAAGAGCCAAGAGAGAGCCTAGAAAGGACCATTGTGACAGCCTAGAAGTGGCCTAGAGAGGGACTAGAGAAGACAATAGAGACGGCCTTAGTGAGGGCCTAGAAATGGACTAGATTGGGCCATAGAGACGGTCATAGTGAGGGACTAAGAAGCCCTAGTGAGGACCATATAGTTGCCCATTTTAAGGGCCTAGAGAGAGAGCATATAAAGGACCATATGCACTGCCATAGTGAGGGCATAGAAAGGGCCTAGAGTGGACTTAGAGATGATCATAATGAGTGCCTAGAGATTATCTAGAAAAGACCATAGAGATGGCCTTCAAGTGGCTAGAGAGGTCTTAAAGAGGACCATTGAGATGACCATACTCTGGGCCTAGAGATGGCCTAGAGAGAACCATAGAGACTGCCATAGTGAAGGCCTAAAGAGGCCCTAGAGAGTACCATGAATACTGTCTTAGTGAGGACCTAGTGGGGCCATAAGAGAGGGCCATAGCGACGGCCATAGTGAGTGCCTAAAGAGGCCAGGAGAGAACCATAAAGAAGCCCATAGTGATGGGCTAGATAGTGACTACAGAGAACCATAGATATGGCCATAGTGAGGCCATAGATGGTGCCTAGCAAGGACAATAGAGCCTGCAATAGTGAGGGCCTAGAGAGTGCCTAGATGTGACCATAGTTACGGCCATAGTTAGTGTATAGTGATGCCTAGAGAGGACCATAGAGACAGCTATAGTGAGGGCCAAAAGAGACCCTAGAGAGGACCATAGAGACATCCTAGTGGTGGCCTAGATTTGGCCTAGAGAGCACATAGAGACAGCAAGAGTGTGAGCCTAGTGTGGCCTAGGGAGGACAATAGAGACAGCCAAGAGGTGGCCTAGAGAGGGCTAGAGCAGACCTAGATACTGCCATACTTTGGGCCTACACAGTCGCTAGAGAATATCATAGAGACAACCATAGTGAGAACCTAGATTAGGACCTAGATGTGACCATAAAGACGGACTAGAGGGACAACCTCAGGTGGACATCGAGACGCATAGGAGAGCCTAAGAAACAAAAGAAAGGCCAGAGTGAGGGCCTAGATGGGTTCTAGGGGACATAGAGAGGTCCATAGTGAGGGGCTAGAAAGGGCCAAGATTGGACCATAGAATACCATGACTGAAGTGCCTAGAGAGGCCTAGAGAGGATTATAGAGACTGCAAAAGTGAGGGCCTACAGGGGGCCTAGAGAGGACCATAGAGTCAGCCATAGTGAGGGCCTAGAGAGGAACATAGAGATGCTATAATGAGTTCCTAGAGAGGGCCTATATGGAACAATAGTTATGGCTATATTGATGGCCTAGAGATGGCCTAGATGGGACCATAGGACGGCCATTGTGATGGCCTAGAGGGTGCTTAGAGTGGACCATAGAGACAGCCATAGTGAGGGTCTAGAGAGGTTCTAGAAGGGACAAAGGGGATATACATAGTGAAGGCCTAGAGAGGGCCTACAGAGGACCATAGAGACGGCCATTGTGAGGGCCTAGAGAGGGACTACACATTACCATAGATATGGCCATACTGAGGACCTAGAGGGTCCCTAGAGAAGACCATAGAGATGGCCATAGTGAGAGCCTAGAGGGTGCTTATACAGGACCATAGTCATGGTCATAGTGAGGGCCTAGAGAGGGCCTACATGGCACCATATAGACAGACATAATGAGGTCCTAGAGAGGGCCTATATGGGACCATATAGACGTCCATAATGAGGGCCTAGAGATGGCCAAAAGAGGACAATAGAGACACAATAGTGAGGTCCCAGTGGTGCATAGAGAGGACCATAGAGACAGCCATAATGAGGGCCTAGAGTGGGCCTACTTGGGACGATAGAGATGGACAAAGTGAGGGCCTAGACAGGGCTAGATGAGAGCACAGAGAGGAGATAGTGAGGGCCTAGAGAGGGTCTAGAGAGGACAATAGAAATTGCCATAGTGATTGCCTAGCGAGGGCCTAGAGTGGACAATAGAGACGGCCTAGTGGGGGCCTAGAGGGAGCACCATAGCGATGGCTATATTGTGGGCCTTGAAAGGGCTTAAAGAGCCTCATGGGTACGGCCATAATGAGGGCCAGTGAGTGCCTAGAGTGGACTATAGACAGTCACAGTGAGGGCTGAGAGAGGGCCTAGAGAGAATCATAGATACGGCCATACTAAGGGCCCAGAGGGTCCCTAGAGAAGACCATAGAGATGGACAGAGTGAGGGCCAAGATAGATCCTAGTGGGACCATAGACACGTTCATAGTGAGGGACTAGAGAGGGTCAAGATGAGAGCATAGAAACTGCCAAACAGAGGGCATAGAGAGGACCTAATAGTATCCTAGGTATGGCCACGGTGAGGGCCTAGAGAGGGCCTAGAGAGGACCATACAGACTGCCAAAGTGAGGACCTAGGGAGGTCCTAGACTGGACCAAAGAGTCGGCAATAGTGAAGGCCTAGAGATGGCCTATACAGGACCATAGAGACTACCAAAGTGAGGGCCTTGAGGGGGCCTAGATAGGATCATTGAGACAAACATAATGAGTGCCTAGAAAGGGCCTAGATGGAACTATAGAGACGGCCATAGTAAGGGCCTAGGGAGGGCCTAGATGAGACTATATAGACGGCCATAGTGAGCACCTAGAGAAGGACTAGAGCTGACCATAGAGATGGCTCTAGTGAAGTCCTAGAGAGGTCCTAGAGTGGACCATATATACGGCCATACTGAAGGCCTAGTGGGTCCTTAGAGAATACCATAGAAATGTCCATAGTGAAGGCCTAGATAGTGCTTAGAGAAGACCAGAGAGACGGCCATAGTGAGGGCTAATATTGGGCCTAGATGGCACCAAAGTGATGGAAATAGTGAGGCCTAGGGAGGGCTAGATGGGACCATAGATTCGGCCATAGTGAGGTCATAGAGAGTACCTAGAGTGTACCATAGAGACAGCCATAGTGAGTGCCTAGAGAGGGCCCAGAAAGATCCATAGAGATGGCAATAGTGTGGCCCTAGATAGGGCATAGAGAGGATGATAGAGTTGGATATAGTGAGGGCCTAAGGAAGGCCTAGAGAGGACCATAGATATGGCCATACTGAGGGCATAGATGGTCCCTAGAAAAGACCATAGAGATGGCCATAGTGAGTGTCTAGGTAGGGCCTAGATGGGACCATAGAGACATTCATAGTGAGGGCCTAGAGAGGGCCTAGATGAAACCATAGAAACGGAAAAAGTGAGGTCCTAGAGAGGGCCTAGAGTGGACCGTAGAAATGTCCATAGTCAGTGTCTAGAGGATGCCTAGAGAAGTAGATAGAGAAGGCCATAGTGAGGTCCTAGAGAGGGTCTAGATGGGACCATAGAGACAGCCATAGTGATGGTCTAGTGTTGGCCTTGATAGGACCATAGTGATGGCCAAAATGAGGGCCTACAGATGGTCTAGAGTGGACCATAGAGATGGCCATATTGAGGGCCCAGAGAGAGCCTAGATAGGACCATAGATACAGCCTAGATGTATTCTAGAGAGGGCCTAGAGAGGACCATAAAGACAGCCATAGTGAGGGTCTAGAGAGTGACTATAAGGTATCATAGAGACAGACAGAGTGAGAACCTAGAGAAGGCCTAGATAGGACCCTCTATACATCCATAGTGAGGGCCTATTGAGAGCCTAGAGAGGACCATAGAGACAGCCTAGAATTGGCTTCTAGAGGGCCTAGAGAGGACCATATATACACCCATGGTGAGGTCCTAGAGAGATCGTAAAGAGGACCAAGGAGACGGATATATTGAGTGCCTCGTGAGGACCTAGACTGGACCATAGAGATGGCCATAGTGAGGCCCTAGTGAGAACCTAGTGAGGACCATAGAGACAGCCTAGAAGTGGCCTATAGAGGGCCTATAGAGGACCATAGAGACAACCATAGTGAGTGCCTAGAGAGGGCCTAGATGGAACCATTGCAATGGCTATAGTGAGGGCCTAGAATCGGCATAGATGGGACAATATATACTGCAATAGTGAGGGCCTAGATAGGGCCTAGGGAGGACCATAGAGATGGCCATAGTGAGGGCCTAGAGGATGATTAGAGAGGACGAAAGAGACAGTCATAGTGATGGCCTAGGGAGGGCCTAGTTGGCACCAAAGAGATTGACTTAATGAGAGCCTAGAGACGGGCTAGATGGGACCATAGAAACGACCATAGTGAAGGCCTAGAGAGCACCTAGATAGGAAGACAGAGACGGCCTAGAGAGGATCTAGATTGGATGATAGAGTGTGCCATAGTTAGTGCTTAGAAAAGGCCTAGAAAGGACTAAAGAGAGGGGCAAAGTGAGGGCCTAGAGAGCGTCTAGAGAGGACCATAGAGACGGCCAAAGAAGACCTAGAGAGGGCTAGTCTGAACCATAGATACAGCCATACTGAGGGCTTAGAGGGTCCCTAGAGAAGACCATAGAGATGGCCATAGTGTGGACCTAGAGGGTGCTTAGAGAGGACCATATAGACGGCCATAGTGAGGGCCTAGAAATTGCCTAGATGGCAATTACCATAGAGAAGGACATAGTGAGCTCAAAGAGAGGGGCTAGTTGTGACCCCCAGATATGGCCATAGTGAGGGCATCGAGAGGGCCTAGAGTGGCCTATAGAGACTGCCATAGTGAATACCTAGTTAGTGCCTAGGGAGCATAATAGAGAGGGTCATAATGAGGCCTAGCGAGGGTTTAGAGAGGACCACAGAGATGGTCATAGTAAGGACTTAGAGAGGGCCTAGAGAGGACCATAAATACATGTCGCGTCCCCTCGGCCAGCAAGTAAGACACGACACGCCTGGATTCTTCTCTGACAGCTCTTTTATTCCAGGCACAATCTTCATCCAAGGAAGGGGCACCAAGCAGCAGAAATGCACTGCTTATATACCCTTCCAAGGGGGCGGGCCAGGCGGCCTGTTCTCTCAGGATTGGTTAGGGCCAATACCTCATTAGCATTAGCCCCAATATTGGTTGGGGCTCATGCCTCATTAGCATAAGCCCTGTGATTGGTTAGGGCTCATGCCTCATCAGCATAAGCCTGTGAGCTCATGCCTCATTAGCATAAGCCCCGTGATTGGTTAGGGCTCATGCTTCATTTGCATAAGCCCTCTGGGAGGGGCTTGAGGCTGACGCATGCGCAGTAGGCTTATACAGGACGCTGCGCCAGCCATGTTGGAAACTGGCGCTGTCTCTTCGGCCGCCTACAAATACAGCCATACTGAGGGCCTATCTTGTCCCTAGAGAAGATCATAAAGATGGCCATAGTGAGGGCTTCGAAGGTGCTTAGAGAGGACAATAGAGATGGCCCTAGTGAGAACGTAGAGAGGGCCTAGATGACATCATAATGATGGAGATCGTGAGGGCCTATTGAGTGTCTGGATGGCACCATAGAAACAGATATAGTTAGGGCCTAGAGAAGGTCTAGAGAGGCCCATGAAGATGGCCATAGTGAGGGCCTAGAGAGGGACTAGATGGGACCATAGAGATGGACATAGTGAGGTCCTATAGAGGGTTTAGAGAGGACCCTAGATATGTCCATAGTGAGGGCTTTGAAAGCCTAGAGAGGACCATTGAGACAGCCATAGTGAGTTCCTACAGATGGCATAGAGAGGACCATAGAGATGAACATAGTGAGCGCCTAGAGAGGTGATAGATGGGACCATAGAGACTGCCAGAGTGAGGGCCTAGAGAGGGCCTACAGGGACCATAGAGAAGTTCATAGTGAGGGGCTAGAGAGGGCCAAGATGAGACTATATAAACGGCTATACTGAGGGCATAGAGAGGGCCTAGAGAGGAACATAGATACGTCCATAGTGAGGCCCTATAAAGGGCCTAGACTGATCATAGAGATGGCCATAGTGAAGGCCTAGAAAGGAATTAGAGAGGACCAAAGATAATACCGCAGTGTGGGACTAGAGGGGCCTAGAGAAGATTAAAGATAGAGCCATAGTGAGGACCTATATAGGGCCTATTAGAGGACCATAGAGATGGCCATAGTGAGTGCCTAGAGAGGGCCTAGATGGAATCATAGCAATGACGATAGTGAGGGCCAAGATATGGCCTAGAGAGGACCATAGAGAGGACGATACACACAGCCATAGTGATGGCCTAGGGAGGGAATAGTTGAGACCATAGAGATATAATTAATGAGGGCCTAGAGAGGGGCTAGATGGTACCATAGAGTCGGCCACAGTGAAAGCCTAAAGACGACCTAGGTAGGACGATAGAGACTGCCATAGTGATTGCCTAGTAAGGGCCTAGAGAGGATCATAGAGAGGGCCCAAGTGAGGGCCTATAGAGGGTCTAGAAGGACCATAGAGAAGGCCATAGTGAGGTCCTAGAGAGAGCCTAGATGGCACCATAGATATGGACATAATGAGCACCTAGAGAGGGGCTAGATGGGACCATAGTTACGGCCATAGTGAGGGCATCGAGAGGGCCTAGAGTGGATGATAAAGATGGCCATAGTGAGTGTATATTAAGGGCCTAGAGAGGACCATAGAGTGGGCCATAAAGACGGCCCAGAGAGGGTCTAGAGAGGACCATAGAGAAGAGCATAATGAGGGCCTAAAGAGGGCCTAGAGCTGATCATAGAGACGGCCATAGTCAGGGCCTAGATCGTGCCCAGAGAGGACCATAGAAACTGCCATAGTGAGGGCCTAGACAAAACCTAGATGGAACCATAGTGACGGCCATAATAAGGGACTAGGGAGCACCTAGAGAGGACCATTGAGATGTCATTATTGAGCGCTTAGAGTGCGCCTACAAAGGACCATAGAGAAGGCCATAGTCAGGACCTAGACGTGCCTAGAGATGACTATAGAGACTGCTATAGTGAGGGCCTAGAGAGGGCCAATAAGGAAACATAGGCAGATAATGAGGGTCTACAGAGGGCCTAGCTGGGACCATATAGATGGCCATAGTGAGGGCCTAGAAATGGCCTAGAGAGGACCGTAGAGACAGCATAGACGTGGCCTAGAGGGGGCCTTGAGAGCACCATAGAGACGGCCATGATGTGGGCCTTAAGAGGGCTTAAAGAGGATCATGGAAACAGCCATTATGAGGACTTAGAGAGGGCTTAGAGTGGACCATAGACAATCATAGTGAGGGCCGAGAGAGGGCCTAGAGAGAACCATAGAATGGCCATACTGAGGGTCCAGAGGGTCCCTAGAGAAGACCATATAGATGGTCATAGTTAGGGTTAGATAGGTCCTACATGGTACGATAGAGACGTCCATAGAGAGGGGCTAGAGAGGGCCAAGATGAGACCACACAAATGGCAATACTGAGAGCCTAGAGAGGGCCTAGAGAGGACCCTAGATACAGCGATAGTGAGGGCCTAAGGAGGGTCTACACCAGATCATAGCGATGGCCATAGTGAAGGCCTAGAGAAGGCATAGATGGGAACATAAAGACGTCCATATTGAAGGACTAGAAAGTGTCCAGATGAGACCATAGAAACGGCAATACTGGAGAACTAGAGAGGGCCTAGATTGGACCATAGATACGGCCATAGTGACGGTCTAGAGAGGGCCTACATGGGTCAATATAGACGGCCATAGGGGCCTAGATAGGGCCTAGAGAGGACCATAGAGACTTCCATAGTGAGAGCCTACAGGGGACCTAGAGAGGACCATAGTGACGTCTATATTGAGTGGCTAGAGAGGGCCAAGATGAGACCATAGAATCGGCCATACTGAGGGCCTAGATAGGGCCTAGAAAGCACCATAGATACACCCATAGTTCGGGACTAAAGAGGGCATTGTCCACATATAGATACGGCCATAATAAAGGCTATAGAGAGGGCCTAGATAGGACCATAGACACAGCCATAGTGAGGGCCTAGAGAGGACCTAGAGAGGACCATAGAGACTGTCATAGTGAGCACCTAGAGGGTGCCTAGAGAGGATCATAGAGACTTCCATAGTGAGGGCCTGAGAGTCCCTAAATGGGACCATAGAGATGGCCATAGTGTGGGCATAGAGTAGGCTGATTTTTGACAATAGATACTGCAAAAGTGAGTTCATAGAGATTGCCTTGAGAGGTTCATAGAGAGGGCCATAGTGAGGGCCTAGAAGGTCCCTAGAGAAGACCATGGAGACGGCCATATTGAGGGGCTAGATAGGGCCTAGATGGGATCATATAGAAGTCCACAGTGAGGGCCTAGAGAGGGCATAAAGCAGAGAGTAGAAACAACCATAGTGAGGGCCATTAATGGGTCTAAAAAGGATCATAGAGATGGAGTTAGTTATAGCATAGATTTTTCCTAGAGAGGACCATAGAGACTGTCATTCTGAGGGCCTAGAGAGGGCCTATATGAAACCATAGAGAAAGCCATAGTGAAGGTATAGGGAGGGCTTAGAGGACAATAGAGACTGCCATAGAGAGGGCATAGACAGGGCCTAGAGAGGATCATAGAGACAGCCTTAGTGACGGCCTGGAGAGGGTCTAGAGAGGACCATAGAGACAGTCATAGTGAGGGCCTAGAGAGGGCCTAGATGGAAACATAGAGATGGATATATTAAGGTCCTGAAAGGGGCAAGTTGGGACCATAGCAACAGAAATAGTGAGGGCCTAGAGAGGGTCTAGAGAGGACAATAGAGACTGTTGACTCTAGACACAGAGAGTGCCTAGATAGGGCCTAGATAGTACCATAGACACAGTCATTGTGATGGCCTAGAGAGCTCCAAGAAAGGACTATATAGATGGCCATAGTGAGGGCCTAGAGAGGACCTAGAGAGGACCATAGAGACGACCATAGTGATCACCTAGAGGGTGCCTAGAGAGGATCATAGGGACGGCCATAGTGAGGACCTAGAGACGGCCTAGTTGCGACCATAGAGACGGCCATAGTGTGGGGATAGAGAAGGCTGAGATGGGACAATAGATACCTCCATATGAGGTCATACAGAGGGCCTAGAGAGGACCATAGTAATGGCCATAGTGAGGGCCTAGAGTGGGCCTAGGAGGAATATAGAGATGGCCATAGTCAGAGCCTAGATGGTGACTAGAGAGGACAATAGAGACTGCCATAGTGAGGTCCTAGAGGGCGGAGATGGAACCATAAAGATGGGCATAATGAGGACATAGGAACCGCCTAGAGAAGACCCTAGAGATGGCCATAGTGAGGGCTTAGAGTGGGCCTACAAAGGACCATAGAGACAGCCATAGTCAGGGCCTAGAGGGTGCCTACAGAGGATGATAGAGATTGCCATAGTGAGGACCTAGAGAGGGCCTAGATGGAACCATAGAGACGGACATAATGAGGACCTAGTTAGGGCCTAGCTGGGACCATATAGACGGCCATAGTGAGGGCCTTGAGATGGCCTAGAAAGGACAATTGCGACGACTATAGTGAGGACCTAGAGGGTGCCTAGATAGTACCATAGAGATGGCCATAATGAGGGCCTAGAGAGCAGCTACATGGGACCATGGAGACAGCCATTACTGAGTTCCTAGGGCGTGTCTAGAGAGGTCAATAGTGATTGCCATACTGAGTGCCTAAAGAGGGCCTCAAGAGGACCATAGAGATGACATAGAGATGGCTTAGTGGGGGCTTTGAGAGCACCATAGAGACAGCCATAATGTGGGCCTAGAGAGGGCTTAAAGAGGATCAAAAAACGGCCATAATGAAGACCTAGAGAGGGCTTAGTTTGGACCATATACAGTCATTTTGAGGGCCAATAGAGGGCCTAGAGAGAACCATAGAACGGCCATACTGAGGGTCCTTAGAGAAGACCATCGAGACGGCCATAGTTAGGGCCTAGATAGGTCCTAGATGGGACCATAGAGACGTCCATAGTGAGGAGATAGAGAGGGCGAGATGCGACCATAGAAACAGCAATACTGAGTCCTAGAGATGGCCTAGAGAGGTCCCTATATACGACCATAGTGAGGGCCTAGAGATGGCCTAGACTAGACCATAGAGACGTCCAAAGTGAGGGGCTAAAGGGGGCAATATAGACACCCTTAGTGAGGGTCTAGAGAAACCATATATAGGGCCATAGAGACACCCATAGTGAGGGCCTGGAGAGGGTCTAGATAGGACTATAGAGACAGCCATAGTGAGGGCCTAGAGAGGGCCTAGATGGGACCATGAGGACAGCCATAGTGAGCCCCTAGAGAGGGCCTAAATGGGACCATAGAGACGCTATAATGTGGGCTTAGAGAGGACTTATAGTGGACCATAGACAGTCAAGTTAGGGCCGAGAGAGGTCGTAGAGAGAACCATAGAATGGTCATACTGAGGGCCCAGAGGTCCCTAGAGAAGACCCTAGAGACG
Organism: Mastomys natalensis; assembly: GCA_021653895.1. Lineage (NCBI taxonomy): Eukaryota > Metazoa > Chordata > Mammalia > Rodentia > Muridae > Mastomys > Mastomys natalensis. The sequence goes on from JAJTUV010003232.1 coordinate 24,003, forward strand.
GCCATATTTAGGGTTTAGACAGTTCCTAGATGGGACCATAGAGACGTCCATAAATAGGGGCTAGAGAGGGCCAAGTTGAGACCATAGAAATTGCCATAAAGGGCCTAGAGAGGACCTATAGTGGTCCCTAGATATGGCCATGGTGAGATCCTAGAGAGAGCCTAGAGAGGACCATAGAAACAGCCATAATGAGTTCCAAGGGAGGGCACAGAGAAGGCCACAGATATTGCCATAGTGAGAGCATTGTGTGTGCCAAGAGAGAACCATAGAGACGCCCGTAGCAATGTCCTAGAGAAAGCATATAGAGGACCATAGAGATGGCAATAGTGAAAGAGACGGCTAAGAATAGAGACGGCGTAGAGAAAATCTAGATAGTACCATAAAGACAGTCTTAGTGAGGGCCAAGAGGGGCCCTAGAGAGGATCATAGAGACTGGTATAGTGAGGGCCTACAGAGGACCATAGTGATGGCCATAGTGAGGACCTAGATAGGGCCTAGATGTGACCATAGAGACGTTCAAAGTGAGGGCCTAGAGAATGCCTAGAGAGGATCATATAGACGGCTGTAATGAGGGTCTAGAGAGGTCCTAGATGGGACCATAGATGCAGCTAAAGTGAGGGTGTAGAAAGGGCCTAGATTGGATCATAGAGATGGACATAGTGAGGGCCTAGTGTAGGCCTTGTTGGGATGATAGAGATGTCCATAGTGAGGGCCTAGAGAGGGCCTAGAGAAGACAATGGATATGGCCATATTGAGGGCCTTTAGAGGGACTAGATAGGACCATAGAGACTGCCATAGTGAGGGCCTAGAGAGGGCCTAGAGAAGAGCATAGAAATGGTAACAGTTAGGGCCTAGAGTGTGAATAGATAGGACCATAGATACGGTCATAGTGAGGGACTAGATAGGACCTGGATGTGACCATTTAGAAGCCACAATGAAGACTTAGAGAGGGCCTGGATGAGACCATACACACGGCCTTAGTAATGGCCTAAAGAGGATCTAGATGGGACCCTAGAAACGGCCATAGTGAGGGCCTAGAGAGGGCCTAGAGAGGACCATAGAGATGACCAGAGTGAAAGCCTAGAGAGGGCCTAGACAGAGCCTAGAGAGTTCCTAGAGAGGACCACAGATACAGGCATAGTTAGGGCCTAGAGATGGCCTATAGAGGATCATAGAGATGGCAAAATTGAGGGTCTAGAGAAGGGCTTTAGAGGGCTTAGATAGGTCTTAGAGATGACCATAGAGATGGCCATAGTGAGGGCCTACAGAGGGCATAGATAGGACCATAGAGACGACTATAGAGAGGGCCTAGAGGGTGCCTAGAAAGAACCATAGAGACAGCCATAGTGAGGGCCTAGAGGGGGCCTACAGAGCATCATTGAGACGGCGATGGGGGGGGCTTGAGAGGGCATTGAGAGGACCAAAAATACGTCCATAGAGAGGTCATAGAGAGGCCTAAATGGGACCATATAGATGGCCATAGTGAGGGCCTAGAAGGGCCTAGTTGGGACCGTAGATTCGGCCCTAAGAGGGCCTAAAGTGTGCCTAGATGAGATGCCCATAGTGAGGGCCTAGAGAGGGCCAAGAGTCAACTATGGAGAAGGCCATAGTGAGTTCCTAGAGAGGGTCTAGATAGGAAAATAGAGACGAACATAGTGACGGCATAGAGAGTGCCTAGGAGGGCCTAGAGAGGTCTTAGAGAGGACCAAAGAGACAACCAAAGTGAGGGCCTAGAGAGGGCAGAGAGGGCCTAGAGAGTTCCTAGAGAGGACCATAGAGACAGGCATAGTGAGGGCCAAGAGAGGGCATAGATAGGACCATAGAGACAACCATGGAGAGGGCCTAGAGGGTGCCTAGAGAGAACCATAGAGACAGCCATAGTGAGGGCCTAGAGAAGTCCTAGAAGGACCATAAAGATGGAAATAGTGAGGGCATAGTGTGGGCCTAGTTTGGACCATATAGACGGTCATAATGAGGGCCTAGAGATGGCCTCAAGAAGACCATATTGATGGATGTAGTGAGGGCTAAGAGAGGGCCTAGACAGGACCATAAAGAAGACCATAGTGAGTTCATAGAGGAGGGCCTAGAGAGGGCCTAGGGAGGTCCTAGAAAGGACTCTAGAGACAGGCATATTGAGGGCCTAGAGAAGGCTAGAGAGAGGCCTAGAGTGGTCGTTTAGAGGACAATATAGATGGCCATAATTTCGGCCTACAGACGGCATAGAGAGGACCATAGAGAGACCATAGAGATGCCTAGAAGGTGCCTACAGAGTACCATAAAAACAGCCCTAGTGAGGACCTAGAGAGGGCCTATAGAGGACCATAAATATGACCATAGTGAGGTCATAGACAGGGCCTAGATGGGACCATATAGACAGCCATAGTGAGAGCATAAAGGGCATAGATGGGATCATAGAGACTGTCATAGTGAGGTCTTAGTGGTGCCTAGATAAGACCATATATATGGCAAAAGTGAGGGCCTAGAGAGGAATAGAGAACATCATTGAGACTGCCATAGTTAGGGCGTCGTGATGACCTAGGTGGACCATTAAGACAGGCATAGAGAGTGCCTAAAGGGGCCTAGAAAGAGAATAAAAACGATGATATTGAGGGTCTAGAGGGTGCGTACGGAGGACATAGATACAACAATAGCGAGGGCCTAGAGTGGGACTAGATGGGACCATAGAGACAACCATAGGTAGGGCATACAGGGAGCCTAGAGAGCACCAAACATACGGCCTTAGTGAGGTCCTAGAGAGGCCCTAGAGTGAATCATAAAGACGGCCAAGTGAGGGCATAGAGAGGGCCTAGATGGGACCATAGAGACAAGACGCAATAGTGACGCCCTTGGAAGGCCTAGATGGGACCATAGAGACTGCCATAGTGAGAGCTTAGAGAGGGCCTATGGAGGAACAGATACGGTCATATTAAGGGCTAGAGAATGCTTAGAGAGGACCATAGAAACTAGGGCCTAGATAGGATCATATAGACAGCCAGAGGTGACCTATAGATACGGCCCTAGTGAGGGCCTATTGAGGGCCTAGATGGGACAATAGAGATGTTTATAATGAGGGCCTAGATAGGGCCTAGAGAGGACCATAGAGACGGCCATAGTGAGGGCCTAGAGAGTGCCTATGGAGGAACAGATACGGTCATAGTAACGGGGAAAAGAATGCTTAGAGAGGACTATAGAAATTACCATAGTGACAGCATAGAGGGACCAGAGAGGGCCCCAGGGGTGGGCCAAAAAGAGGACCATAAAGACAGCCATAGTGAGGGCCTCGAGAGTGCCTATGGAGGAACAGATACGGACATAGTAAGGGGGTAGAGAATGCTTAGAGAGGACCATAGAAACTACCATAGTGATGGCATAGAGAGGACCCAGAGAGGGCCTAGAGTGGGCCTAGAGAGATCCTTAAGAGGACAATTGGAGACGCCACAGTGGGGCCTAGAGGGGTCCTGGAGAGTAGCATAGTGATGGCCATGTGAGGGCCTAGAGAGAGATAGAGAAGATTATAGCAATGGCCATAGTGAGGGCCCAGAGAGGGCCTAGAGAAGACCATAGTGATTTCCATGTGAGGCCCACGAGGGGACCTAGAAAAGACCAAAGAGTGGCAATAGTGAGGGAATAGAGAAAATAGAGAGGACCTTAAAGACAGGCACAGGAGTTCCTAGAAAGGCCTGGAGGACCAGAGAATGGGGGGGGGGGGCCATGGATGGCCTAGACAGGAAACTAGAGGGACCTAAAAAAGCCATAGTGAGTGCTGAGATGGTGCCAAAGATGATCATAGAGACAGCCAAGTTTAGGGCTAGGAGGGGCCTAGAGGTAAAGCGACAAAATGTGGCCCTTGAGACTGCCAAAGTGGACCATAGATAGGCTAAGTGGGGCAAAGAGAAAGGGCCCAGGGGGACCATAAAAAGAGAGCCATAGTGAGAAAAGGGGCATAGAGAGAACATAGAGAATGGACATAATGAAGGTAGAGAGGGGACTAAGGAAACCCTAGAGATGGCCATAAGAAAGCTAGGAGAGGGCCTAGAGGGCACCAAGAGACAAACCACAGTGAATGCCTACAAGGGCGAGGGGAGACTATAGAGCGCCATAGTGAAGGCCAGAGAGGGCTAGAGAGGACCATAGGACGGCCATAGGATGGCCTTATAATGCCTAGGAGGCCATAGAGGAGGGCCTACAGAGGGCTAAAAGGGCGATATAGATGGCCTTAGAATGGCCTAGAGAGGGCCTAGAGAGCACCATAGAGATGGCAGAATGTGGGCCTAGAATTTCCAAGAGAGGGGAAAAACAAGATGGCCATATTTAGGCCAAAGAAGGGCCCAGAGAAGACCATAGGGGACGTCGTAGTGAGGGCCTTTAGAGACCAGAGAGGACCATAGAGACCCCAATGAAGTGACCTAGAGAGGGCTAGTGAGGATCAACAAGAGACAGAGATAGTGGGGGCCAGAGTGGGCTAAGAGAGGACAATAGAGTGGGGCCCTCAGAGGGATTAGAGAGGGCCTAGATGGGACCATTTGGTGGCCATAGTGGGGGGACTACAGGGAGGCCTAGATAGGACACAGGATGGCCTAGAGGTGGCCCAGAAGGGCCTAAAGAGACCCATATAGACACCATACAGTGGATAGAGATGGCCTAGATAGGACCATAGAGACGAGGCATAGTGAAATAGTGAGGGTCTAGATAGAGCCTAGTGTGTACCATAGAGAATGCCATAGTGTGGGCCTAGAGAATGCATATGGAGGACCATAGTGATGGCCATATTGAAGGTCTAGAGAGGGCCTAGATTGGATCATAGAGACCACCATAGAGAGGACAATAGTGATGGCCATGATAAGTGCCTAGGGATGACTTGAGAAAAGACAATGGAGACGACATAGAGGTGGCCTAGAGGGACCTAAAGAGGACCATAGAGATGACCATACTGTGGGCCTAGATTGGCCTAGAGAGGACCATAGAGACGGCCATAGTAAAGGCCTAGAGAGTGCCTAGAAAGACCATAAAGACTTTCTTAGTGAGGGCCCAGAGGGGCACTAGAGGGACCATATAGACGCCTTAGTGAGGGCTCTGTGAGGGCCTAGAGAGGACCCAAAATGGACAGAACTAGTGATGCCTACAGTGGGCCTAGAGAGCACCATAGGGAAGACGACAAGAGGGTTGGCCTAGAGAGGGCCTAGAGGGATCATAGAGATGGCCATAATGATGGCCTAGAGAAGGAATAGAAAAGAACATAGAGACGGCCATAGTGAGGTCTTTTTATAGGGCCTAGAGGATACCTAGAGAAGACAATAGATGCAGTCAGAGTGAGGGCCTAGAGTGGGCCTAAATGGGACAATAGAGACGTCCACATTTAGGGCCTAGATAGCATCATAGATACGGCCCATAGAAAGAGCCTTGAGAGAATGCTACTGAGGAACAGGTACGGACATAGTCAGGGCTAGAGAGTGCTTAGAAGGACCATAGAGAATACCATAGAGAGGACATAGAGAGGGCTAGAAAGATCCTTGAGAGGACCACAGAGACTGCCACAGTGAAGGACTAGATGTGGCCTAAAGAGTTCCATATAAGATGGACATAGTTAAGGCCTAGAGAGAGCCTAGAGAGGATTATAGCGACAGCCATAATGAGGGCCTAAGGGGCTTAGAAGAGCCATAGAGACGGCCATAGTGTGGACCTAGAGAGGGCCAAGATTGGGACCATAGTTATGGCTATAGTAAGGGCAAAGTGAGGGCCTAGAGAGGACTGTAGAGACAGCCATAATGGTGGGCTAGAGAGGGCCAAGAGAGGACCATAAAGACAGCAATAGAGTGGTTCTAAAGTGGACCATAGAGACGGGCAATTGTGAGGCCTAGAGAGGGCCTAGAGAGGACCATAGAGAAGGCATAAAGGTGGCCTAGAAGGGGCCAGCTGAGGACCATAGAGATGACAATACTGGGGGGCCTATAGATGGCCTAGAGAGGACCCTAGAGAACTACATAGTGAGGGATTATATAAGGCCTAGAAACGACCATAGAGATGGACATAATGAGGGCCTACAGAGGGCCTAGAGAGGACCATATAGACAACCTAGAAGTGACCAAGAGAGGGCCTAGAGAGCACCATAGAGACAGCTAGAGTCTCTGCCTAGAGGGCCTAACGAGGACCATAGAGATGGCCATAATTAGGGCCAAGAGAGGCCTTAGAGAACACCATAGAGACTGCCAGTGTTTAGGGAATACATAGGGCCTAGAGAGGACCATAGGAACAGCCATAGTGAGGCCCTAGAGAGAGCCTAGAGAGGACCATAGAGATAGCCATAGTAAGGGCCTAGAGAAGGCAAAGATAGCACCATAGAAATGGCCATAGTGAGGGCCATAGTAGGGGATAGGGCCTAGAGGGTGCCTAGATAGGACCATAGAGAAGGCCATAGTGAGGGGTTAGAGAGGGCTAGATTGGCCATAGAAACAGCCCTTTCTGTCTCAAAAAACCAAAAAAAAAAAAAAAAAAAGAACAGCCATATTGAGGGCCAAGTTAGGGCCTAAATGGGACCATAGGTACAGCCAAAAGAGGACCTAGAGGTGGCCTAGAGAGGGCCTCGAAAGGACCATAGAGACGCCCATCATCTGGGAATAGAGTGAGCCTAGATGGGACCATCGAGACCACCATAGTGAGGGCCTAGGGAGGGACTACAGAGAACCATAGACACTGTTGTCGTAATGTCCTAGAGAGGACAATAGAGACTGAAATATTGAGGACCTAGTAAGGGTCTAGAAGGGACCAGAGAGACGGCAGTAGTGAGTACCTAGAGATGGTCTTTGTGAGTACCACAGAGACGTCCATAGTGAGGGCCTACAGAGAGCTTGAGAGGACCATAGAGAGAGCCTAGAAGTGGCCTAGAGAAGGTATAGAGGGCACCATAGAGATGGCCATAGTGTGGGCCTAGAGAGGGCATAGAGAAGACCATAGGGACTGCCATAATTAGGGCCTAGAGAGGGTCTAGAGAAGATCATAGATACGGCAAATAGTGAGGGCCTAGATAGGGCCTAGAGAGGACCATAGAGGGACCATAAAGATGGTCATAGTGAAGGCCTAGATAAGGCCTAGAGAGTACCATAGCGAAAATCCACAGTAAGGGCCTAGAGAATGAGTACAGAGAACCATAGAGATGGTCATATTGAGGCCCTAGATGGTGCCTAGATTGGACTATAGAAACTGCCATAGTTTAGGGCCCAGAAGGTCCTAGATGGGACCATAGAGATGGCCATAGTGAGGGCATAGAGATGGCCTAGAGAGGACCATATAGACAGCCATAATGAGGTCCTATATAGGGCCTAGAGAGAACCATAGAAACATCCTAGTGGTGGACTAGAGTGGGCATAGAGTGTACCATAGAGACGGCCAGTTGGTAGGAATAGAGAGGGCCTGGAGAGGACCATAGAGATGGCCATATGATGGCCTAGGGAGGGCCTAGAGAGGACCATAGAGAAGCCAGAGTGAGTGTCTAAAGAGGGCCTACAGAGGACAATAGAGACAGCCTACAGGTGGCCTGTAGAGGGCCAGGAGTGGACCATAGAGATGGCTATACTGAGGGCCTAGAGGAGGCCTAGATCAGACCACAGAGACAGCCATAGTGAGGCCTAGAGAATGACTACAGAGAACGATAGAGACAGCCATAGTGAGGGTCTAGAGGGTACCTAGAAAAAAACATAGAGAAAGCCATAGTGAGGACTTAGAGAGAGCATAGGGGGGCCATAAAGACGGCCATGTTGAGGGCATAGGAGGGCAAGAGAGGACCATAGTAACAGCCATAGTTAGTGCCTGTAGATATCCTAGAGAGAACCATAGAGATGGCCATAGTGAGGGCCTATTAAGGGCCTAGATGGGACCATAGTTAGAGCCAAAGTGAGGGCCTTGAAAATGCCTAGATTTGATCATAGAGATGGCCAAATTTAGGGCTAGTAGAGGACCTAGAGAGGACCATGGAGATGACAATAGTGAGGGCCTAGAGATGGCCTAGAGAGGACAATGGAGACAGCTTACAGGTGGCTTAGGGAGGGCCAAGACAGTACCATAGAGATGGCCATAGTGAGGGACTAGAGGATACATAGAGAGAACAATAGAAACAGCCATAATTAGGGTCTAGATAGGGCCTGGAAAGGGATATATAGACAGCCTAGTGGTAACCTACAGAGGAAAATAGATACAGCGGTAGTGAGGTCCTACAGAGGGCCTAGATGGCAAAATACAGATGAACACAGAGAGAGCCTACAGTGGCCTAAAGAGGAACATAAAGATGGCCATAGTGAGGGCCTAGAGAGCGGCGACAGAAGACCAGAGACGGCCAAGTGAGGGCTTAGAGAGTGTTTAGAGAGGATCATAGTGACGACTAGAGAAGGGCATAGAGAGGCTAGGGAGATCTTAGATATGGACCATAGAGACAGCCATGTGAGGGCCTAGAGGAGTCCTAGAAAGACCATAGAGTCAGCCATAGTGAGACTAGGAGGGCCTAGATATAACCATAGAGACAGCCATAGAGAGGGACTAGAGAGGGCTTAGATGGAAACATATAGACACCATAGGGATGGCCATAGTGAGGGCCTAGAGTGGGCATAGATAGGATCATTGAGAAGGCCATAGGGAAGGCCTAGAAAGGGACTAGAGGGGATCATAGATATGGCCTTCATGAAGGTCTAGAGAGGGCCTAGATATACTATAGAGACGGCCATAGTGAGCGCCTAGAGTGTGCCTAGAGAGGACGATAAAGTCAGTCATTGTGGGGGCTAGAGAGGGCCTAGAGAGGGCCTAGATGGGACCATAGATACAGCCATAGTGAGGCCTAGAGAGGGCCTAGATTGGACCATAGTGATGGCAAAAAATGAGGTCCTAGGAGGACCATAGAGACGGGAGTTGTGAGGGCATAGAGAGGGACTAGATGGGACCATAGTAATGGCAAAAATGAGGCCTAGAGTATATGATAGAGACAGCATACAGGTGTCCTAGAGGTGGCCCACAGAGGACCATAGAGACGACCATTCTGTGGGCCTAGAGATGGCCTAGGCAAGACCACAGAGTTGGCCGTAGTGAAGTCCTAGACAAGGGCTAGAGAGGACCATAGAGACGGCCATAGTGAGGGCCTAGAGAGGGCATAGAGAGGACCATAGATATGGTCATAGAGAGGGCCTAGAGAGAACCATAGAGACGGTCATAGTGAAGACCTAGAGGGTGCCTAGAGTGGACCATAGAGATGGCCATCATGAGGGCCTAGAGAGAACCTAGGGAGGATCATATAGATGGACAATTTGAGGGCCCATGAGAAGGCCTAGTGAGGACCATAGAGACAGCCATAGTTACGGAAAAGAGAGGGCCCAGAGGGACCATCGAGACGGCCATAGTGAGGGCCCAGAGCGTGACTACAGAGAACCATAGTGACAGTCATAGTGAGGGTCTATAGCGTTCCTAGAGAGAAATATAGAGTCAGCCATAGTGAGGGCCTATTGAGACCCTAGATGGGACCAGAAACACGGCCATAGTGAGTGCATTGATATGGCCTAAAGAGTACATAGAGACGCCCATAGTGAAGGTCTACAGAGGGCCTAGAGATGACCATAGAGACAGCCTAGAAGTGTTCTAGAGGGGGCCTAGATGCCACCATAGAGATGGCCAGCATGTATGCCTAGAGAGGGACTAGAGAGGACCATAGGGACTTCCATATTTAGGGCCTAGAGAGGGTCTAGAGAAGACCATAGATACGGCAATAGTGAGGGCTTAGATAGGGCCTAGAGAGGACTGTAGAGACGGCCATAGTGAAGCCCTAGAAGGTCCTAGAAAGGACCATAGATACAGCAATAGTGATGGCCTAGAGAAATGACCATCATGACAGCCTAGAGGTGGTCTAGAGAAGGTCTGGAGTAGACAATAGAGACGGCCTTAGTGAAGGCCTAGAAACGGACTAGATTGGACCATAGTGATTGCCATAGTGAGGGCCTAGAGAGTACCATGAATACTGTCTTAGTGAGGACCTAGTGGGACCATAGAGAGGGCAATAGAGATGGCCATAGTGAGTGCCTAAATAGGGCCAGGAGAGAACCATATAGAAGCCCATAGTGATGATCTAGATAGTGACTACAGAGAACTATAGAGATCGCCATAGTGAGGCCATAGATGGTGCCTAGCGAGGACAATAGAGCCTGCAATATTGAGGACCTAGAGAGTGCCTAGATGTTACCATAGGGACGGCCATAGTTAATGCATAGAGATTGCCTAGAGAGGACCATAGAGACGGCCATAGTGAGGGCCTACAGAGGGACTAGAGAGGACCATAGAGACATCCTAGTGGTGGCCTTGATTGGGCCTAGAGATCACCATAGAGACGGCAAGAGGGTGAGCCTAGTGTCGGCCTAGGGAGGACAATAGAGACAGCCAAGAGGTGGCCTAGAGAGGGCCTAGAGTAGACCATAGATACGGCCATACTTAGAGCCTACACAGTCACTAGAGAATACCATAGAGACAGCCATAGTGAGAGCCTAGATAGGACCTAGATGTGTCCATAAAGACAGACATTGTGAGGGACTAGAGAGGACTCAGGTGGGACAATCGAGACGGCCATAATGCGAGCCTATAGAGGGACTACAGAGAACCATAGAGACTGTCATAGTGAGGGCCTAGAGGCTGCATAGAGAGGACAGTAGTGACTGCCATAGTGAGGGCCTAGAGAGGGCCTAGATGGGACCAGAAAAATGGCCATTGTAAATGCCTAGAGATGGCCTAGACAGTACCATAGATATGGCCATAATGAGGGCGCCTACATAGAACCATAGAGACAGCCTTGAAGTGCCTAGAGGGACCTAAAGGTCACCATAGAGATGGTCATAATGAGGACCTACGAGAGGGCCTAGTGTGGATCATAGCCAGTCATAGTGAGGGCTGAGAGGGCCTAGAGAGAATCATAAATACAGCCATACTGAGGACCATAGAGACGGCCAGAGTGAGGGCCTAGATAGGTCCTAGTGGTAACATAGAGATGTCCATAGTGAGGGGATAGAATGGGCCAAGATTAGACCATAGAAACAGCCATACTGAGGGCATAGAGAGGACCTAGAGAGGATTATAGAGACTGCCAAAGTGAGGGCCTAGAGGGGGTCTAGAGTGGACCATAGAGTCAGCCATAGTGAGGGCCTAGAGAGGACCATAGAGATGGCTATAGTGAGTGACTAGAGAGTGCTTAGACAGGACCATAGACACAGCCATAGTGAGGGCCTAGAGAGGGCCTACATAACACCATATAGATGGACATAATGAGTTCCTAGAAAGGGCCTAGATAGTACCATAGACACAGCCATTGTGATGGCCTAGAGAGGTCCTAGAGAGAACTATGGAGATGGCCATCATGAGGGCCTAGAGAGGACCTAGAGAGGATCATAGAGATAACCATAGCGACCACCTAGGGGGTGCCTAGAGAGGATCAAAGAGATTGCCATCGTGAGGACCTAGAGAGGGCCTACTTGCGACCATAGAGACGGCCATAGTGTCGGGATAGAGAAGGCTGACATGGGACAATAGATACCGCTATATGAGGTCATATAGAGGGTCTAGAGAGGACCATAGTGACTGGCATAATGAAGGCCTAGAGTGGGCCTACAGAGAAACCTAGAGATGGCCATAGTCAGAGCCTAGATGGTGACTAGAAAGGACCATAGAGACTGCCAGAGCGAGGGCCTAGAGAGGGCCGAGATGGAACCATAGAGACAGGCATAATGAGGACATAGGGACCGTCTAGAGAAGACCATAGAGATGGCCATAGTGAGGGCGTAGAAAGGGCCTAAGAGGACGATAGAGACTGCCATACTGAGGGCCTAGAAAAGGCCTAGATGGAACCATAGAGGTGAACATAATGATGGCCTAGTTAGGGCCTAGCTGGGACCATATAGACGGCCATACTGAGGGCCTAGAGATGGCCTAGAAAGGACAATAGCGACGGCTATAGTGAGGACCTAGAGGCTGCCTAGAACGTACCATAGAGATGGCCATTATGCGGGCCTAGAAAGCGGCTACATGGGACTATGGAGACAGCCATTAGTGAGGGCCTAGGGAGTGCCTAGAGAGGACGATAGAGATTGCCATAGCGAGTGCCTAAAGAGGGCCTGAAGAGGACCATAGAGACAGCATAGAGATGGCATAGTGTGGGCTTTGAGAGCACCATAGAGACGGCCATAATGTGGGCCTAGAGAGGGCTTAAAGAGGATCAAAAAACGGCCATAATGAAGACCTAGAGAGGGCTTAGATTGGACCATATACAGTCATAGTGAGGGCCAAGAGAGGGCCTAGAGAGAACCATAAAATGGCCATACTGAGGGCCCAGAGGGTCCTTACAGAAGACCACAGAGACGGCCATAGTTAGGGCCTAGATAGGTCCTAGATTGGACCGTAGAGACGTCCATAGTGAGGAGCTAGAGAGGGCCAAGATTAGACCATAGAAACAGCAATACTGAGTGACTAGAGATGGCTTAGAGAGGTCCCTAGATTCGACCATAGTGAGGGCCAAGAGAGGGCCCAGACCATACCGTAGAGATGGCCATAGTGAAAGCCTAGAAGGGGCCTAGAGAGGACCATAGAGACAACCATTGTGAAAGCATAGAGAGGGCCTAGAGTGGACCGTAGATATGGCCATAGTATGTGCCTAGAGAGGGCCTTGGTGGAATCATAGCGAAGGCAATAGTGAGGGCCTAGAGATGGCCTAGATGGGACAATATAGATGGCCATAGTGAGGGCATAGAGAGGGCCTAGAGATGACTATAGAGAAGGCCATAGTGAGGGCCTAGAGGGTGTTTAGAGAGGCCAATAGAGACGGTCATAGTGAGGGCCAAGAGAGGGCCTAAATGGTACCATAGAGATGGACATACTGAGGTACTAGAGAGGGCCTAGATGGTACCATAGAGACGGCCATAGTGAAGGCCTACAGGGTGCCTAGGTAGGACCATAGATATGGCAATAGTGAGTGCTTAGAGAGGGCCTAGAGGAGGCAATATAGACACCCATAGTGAAGGCCTAGAGAAACCGTATATAGGACCATAGAGACCCCATAGTGAGGGCCTGGAGAGGGTCTAGATAGGACCATAGAGACAGCCATAGTGAGTGCTTAGAGATGACCTACAGGGGACAATAGAGATAGCCTAGATGTGACCTAGAGGAGGCCTAAATAGGACCATAGGGACGACCATACTGTGTGCTTGAGATTGCCTAGAGGGGACTATAGCAACCAAAATAGTGAAGGCATAGAGAGGGCCTAGATAGGACCATAAAGACTGTTTTAGTGAGGGCCTAGAGGGACCCTAGAGAGGACCATATATACAGTCATAATGGGGGCCTAGAGAAGGCCTAGAGAGGATCATAGACACCATCATAGTGAAGGTTTACTGAGGGACTAGAAGGGACCATAGTGATGGCCATAGAAAGGCCCAGAGAGGGAGAGAGGGTCTAGAGTGGACCATGGAGACGGCCATAGTGAGAGTGTAGAGGTGCCTTGGGAGGACGATCGAGACGGCCATAGTGAGGGACTAGAGATGTCCTAGATGAGACCATAGTTACAGACATAGTGAGGGTTTAGAGAGTGCCTAGATGGACCATAGATATGGCTAAATTGAGGGCGTAGAAAGGGCCTAGATAGTATCATAGAGATGGACATAGTGAGGTCCTAGAGGGTGCCTATGTGGAACCATAGAGACGGCCATAGTGAGGATCTAGAGAGGACCTATATGGGACCATAGAGACAGCGATAGTAAGGGCCTAGAGAGGTCCTTGATGGGACCACAGTGATGGCAAAATGAGGGCCTTGAGAGAGCCTAGAGAAGACTATAGAGACGGCCATAGTGAGGGCCTAGAGGGTTCCTAGAGAGGACAATAGAGACAGCCTAGAGGTGGCCTAAAATGAGCCTATAGAGGACCATAGAGATGGCCATAACACGGCCTAGAGAGGGTCTAGATGGCAACATAGAGATGGAATTAGTGAGCTCATAAAGAGGGGCTAGATGGGACCATAGAGATGGCCATAGTGAGGGCCTAGAGAGTGCCTAGAGAGGACCATAGACAGGCCATACTGAGGGCCTAGACGGTCACTAGAGAAGACCATAGAGGTGGACATTGTGAGGGACTAGTGGGTGCATTGAGAGGAAATAGAGATGACCATAGTAAGGGCATAGTCAGGGCCTAGATGGCACCATAGAGATGGAATTAGTGAGCGCATAGAGAGGGGCTAGATGGGACCATAGATACAGCCATAGTGAGGCATAGATAGGCCTAGATAGGACCATATAGAAGGCCATCGTGAGGGACTAGAGACGGCCTAAAGAGGACGATCGATACAGCCATAGTGTGGGCATAGGGAAGGCCTACAGAGAACCATATAGACGCCTATAGTGAGGGCCTAGAGAAAGCCAATAGAGCATCATAGACAGAACCATAGTGAGTGCCTAGAGATGGCCTAGAAAGTTCCACAGAGGCGGCCTAGATGTCACCTAGAGTGGGCCTAAATAGGACCATAGAAACAACCATATTGTGGGCTTAGAGATGGCCAGAAGGAGACCTTAGAGACAGCCATAGTAAAGACCTAGAGAGGGCTAGAAAAGAATTTAAATACTGTCTTATTGGCGCCCAAGGGGCCCTAGAGAAGACCATAGAGATTTCCATAGTGAGGGCCTAGAGAAGGTGTAGTGAGGACAATAGATACGTCCATAGTGAGGTCCTAGAGAGGACCTAGATGGGAACATAGAGATGGCCATAATGAGGGCCTAGAGAGGGCCTAGATTGGACCATGGTTTTAGCCATAGTGAGGGCCTAGAGTGGGCATAGATGTGACCATATAGACGGACATAGTGAGGGCCTATAGAATGCCTAGAGGGGACCATAGAGATGGCCATATTGTCGGCCTAGAGAGGTCCTAGAGAGGACCATAGAGACTGCCATAGTGAAGGCCTAGAGCGGGCCAAGGCAGACCATAGAGACAGAAATAGTGAGGGCCTAGAGGGCCTATATGGGACCATAGATACAGCCATAGTGAGGGCCTAGAGAGGGCCTAGATGGGACCATAGTGATGGCCAAAATGAGGGCCTATAGAGGATCATAGAGACGGTCATAGTGAGAGCCTATAGAGGTCCTAGATGGCACCATAGATTTGGACGTAGTGAGGGCCTAGAGAGGGGCTCGATGGGACCATAGAATCGGCCATATTACGGCCTAGAGAAGATCATACAGACTGATATACTGAATGTCTAGAAAGGGCCTAGATAGGACCATAGATACGGCCATAGTGAGGTATAGAGAGGGCCTAGAGAGGTCTATAAATACAGCCATACTGAGTGTGGGACTGCGTAAGGGTATCCTGGTTCTTGGCTGGGCATGGGCCTAGAACCCGAGACTCCAAGGGAGAAACGGCAGGAGTTCGGCTACGTCCCCAGAACTCAGGGTCCTAACAAGCAGTCCAATCTCCATGGACCTACATTGTTCAGTCACGTAGGCTATTACAGCCCCTCCCAAAGTGCACAGGTAGAGGGTTTAACTACAGGCCTCAGGCCCTAGGGATTTACATACTAATGAAGGTCAGAGGCGGAGCCAATTAACCATTCCTCCCTAGAACTTCCCCTTCTCCCTCCCTACTTAACTCAGGTCTGCCCTGAGTTTGGGGGGGGGTACTTCCAGATCCATCTACCATCCTCCATGACAATAAACCCTTTTGGAACCAAGGACTTCCTTGTATCATTGGGGCCTGCCGGGCCCGCCGCCGCCAAAGCCTCCAGCCACTGGAACCAGGGACCTTCCTCCTGTATGTGAGAGAGGCTGCCTGGAGGCCTCCAGGCAGCCTCCAACCCGCGGGCCCCCAGGTCGCTGCTGTCGCGTGGGTCCGGGACTCCACTGCGGGCCCGCCATTTTTTCCCACAACTGAGGGCTTAGGGATCCTAGAAAAGCCATAGAGATGGCCATATTGAGACCCTAGAAGGGCTAAGAGGAACTATAGAGACGGCCATAGTCAGGGCCTAGAGAGGGCCTAGATGGAACCATAGAGACGGACATAATGAGGGCCTAGATAGGGCCTAGCTGGGACCATATAGACAGCCATAGTGGAGGCCTAGGAGACGGCCTAGAGAGTACCATAGAGACAACCATAGTCAGGGCCTAGATGGGACCATAGATATGGCCATTAATGAGGGCCTTGAGAGTGCCTACATAGGACAATAGAGATTGCCATATGAGTGCCTAGAGGGGTCCTAGAGGACCATAGAGACAGCCATAGAGATGGCCTAGTGGGGGCCTTGAGAGCACCATAGAGATGGCCATAATGTGGGCCTAGAGACGCCTTAAAGAGGATCATAGAAACGGCCATAATGAGAACCTAGATAGAACTTAGAGTAAACCATAGACAGTCATAGTGAAGGCCAAGAAAGGGCCTAGAGAAAACAATAGAATGGCCATACTGAGGGCCCAATGGGTCCTTAGAGAAGACCATAGAGATCGCCATAGTTAGGGCGTAGATTGGTTCTAGATGGGACCGTAGACACATCCATAGTGAGGGCTAGAGAGGGCCAAGGTGAGACCATAGAAAGGGGAATACTGACTAGAGACGACCTAGAGAGGACACTAGATAGGACACAGTGAGAGACTAGAGAGGCCTAGTTTGGACCATAGAATGGCCATAGTGAAAGGCCTAGAGGGGGCCTAGAGAGGACCATATAGACTGCCATTGTGAGGGCCTAGAGAAGGCCTAGGAGGACCATAGTGATGGCCATATTGATGCATAGAGAGGGCCTAGATGGAATCATAGCAATGGCAATAGTGAGGGCTAAGAGAGCATAGATGGGACAATATACATGGCCATAGTGAGGGGATAGATAGGGTCTAGAGCATACCATAAAGAAGGCCATAGTGCGGGCCTAGAGGGTGCTTAGAGAGGACCATATAGAGAGGGCATAGTGAGGGTCCCTAGAACTAATGGCCATAGAGAGGCATAGGAGGGCCTAGAGAGGGCCTAGAGGACAGTAGGCCAAATGGCCGAGAGGCTAGAGATCAGTACAGCCAGTGAGGGCCTAGAGAGGCTGGGACATAGAATGCCAAATGAGCTAGAGGGCCTAGATGGAATCATGTGACAGCATAGTGAGCCCCTAGAGAGGGCCTAGTGGGACCATAGAGATGGCTATATGTGGGCCTAGAGAGGACTTATAGTGGATCATAGACAGTCATATGAGGGCCGAGAGAGGTCCTAGAGAGAACCATAGAATGGAAACTGAGGGCCCAGAGGGTCCCTAGAGAAGACCGTAGAGACGGCCATAGTTAGGGTTTAGATAGTTCCTAGAAGGGACCATAGAAACGTCCATAATGAGGGGTGAAGAGGGTCCAAGATGAGACCATAGAAACGGCCATAATGGGCCTAGGAGGACCTAGAGAGGTCCCTAGATACAGCCATAGTGAGAGCCTAGAGAGGACCTAGAGAGTACCACAGAAACAGCCATAATGAGTTCCAAGGGAGGCACAGTGAGGGCCACAGATATTGCCATAGTGAGGGCATTGTGTGTGCCAAGAGAAGACCATAACGACGCCTCAGTGATGGCCTAGAGAAAGCGTAGGGAGGACCATAGAGACGGCAATAGTGAAAGAGATGGCCTACAATAGAATGGCCTAGAGAAAGTCTAGATAGGACCATAAAGACAGTGTTAGTGAGGGCCTAGAGGAGCCCAGGAGAGGATCATAGAGATGGGCATAGTGAGGGCCTAAGAGGACCATAGAGATGGCCATAGTGAGAGCCTAGAGAGGCCTAGTGACCATAAGTGGCCAGTGAGGTCCTAGAGAGGGCCTAGATGGGACCATAGTTACAGACGTAGTGAAGGATTTCAGAGGACCTAGATGGGACCATAGAGACTGTCAAAGTGAGGGCCTAGAGAATGCCTAGAGAGGACCATATAGACGGCTGTTTTGAGGGCCTAGAGATGGACTAAACAGGACCATAGAAATGGCCATAGTAAGGGCCTAGAGAGTGTCTAGAGGGGACCATAGAAATGGTCATAGTGAGGGCCTAGAGGGTGCATAGGTAGGACCATAGAGACGGCCATAGTGAAGGATTAGAGAGGGCCTAGATGGGACCATAGAAACAGCCATAGTGAGCGCTAGAGAGTACCTAGAGAGGACCATAGAGACAGCCTAGAGATAGCCTATAGAGGACCATAGTGATGGCCATAGTGAGGTCCTAGTTAGGGCCTAGATGAGACCATAATTACAGATGTAGTGAAGGATTTGAGAGGGCCTAGATGGGACCATAGAGATGGCCATAGTGAGGGCCTATGTGGGCCTATATAGTACCATAGAGATGGACTTAATGAGGGCTCATAGTGACCTACAAAGGACCTTAGATACGCCATAGTCAGGGCCTAGATGGAGCCTAGAGGGGACAATAGAGACTGCCATAGTGAGGGCCTAGAGAAGGCCTAGATGGAACCATAGAGACGGACATAATTAGGGCCTAGAGTGGGCCTAGCTGGGACCGTAAGATGGTCATAGTGAGGGCCTAGAGAGCGTCTAGAGGGGACCATAGAAATGGCCATAGTAAAGGCCTAGAGAGGGCCTAGAAGGACCATAGAGACAGCAATAGTGAGGGCCTAGAGGTTGCCTAGGGAGGACCATAGAGATGGCCACAGAGAAGGCTTAAAAGGGCCTAGATGGAACCATAGAGACAGCCATAGAGAGGACTTATAGAGGGCCTAGATGGGTCAATAGTGATGGCCAAAAAGATGGCCTAGAGAGGCCAAGAGAGGACCATAGAAATGGCTATAGTGAGCACCTTGAGAGAGCCAAGAGCGCACCATAGAGACAGCCTAGAGGTGGACTAGAGATGGCCTATAGTGGACCATAGAGATGGCCATAGTGAGGGCCTACAGAAGGTCTAGAGAGGACCATAGAGACGCCCATAGTGAGGTAATAGAGGGGCCTAGAGAGCTCAATAAATACAGCCATACTGAGGGCCTAGGGGATCCCTAGAAAAGACCATAGAGACTGCCATAGTGAGGGCCTAGAGAGGACGTAGATGGGACCATGTAGATGGACTTAGTCAGGGCATAGAGAGGGGCTAGATGGGACCATAGGACAGCCATTTTGAGACCTAGAGAGGGCCTAGAGAAGACGATAGAGATGCCATAGTGTTTAAGCCGAGAGAGGGCCTTAAAGGAGTATCATAGAGAGGTCCATAATGAGGGCCTAGAGAGGACTTAGAGTGAACCATAGACAGTCATATTGAGGCTGAGAGAGGGCCTAGAGAGAACCACAGAACAGCCATTCTGAGGGACCAGAGGGTCCCTAGAGAAGACCATAGAGACAGGAATAGAGATAAGGGCCTAGACAGGTCCTTGATGGGACCATAGAGATGTCCATAGTGAGTGCTAGAGAGGGCCAAGATGATCCATAGAAAAGCCAACTGAGCCAGAAGGTCCTAATACGCCATAGTGAGGGCCTAGAGAGGGCCTAGACTGGATCATAGAGATGGCCATAGTGAAGGCCTAGAGAGGGCCTAGAGTGACCATAGTGACTGCCATAGTGAGGGCCTAGAAGGGTCCCAGATAGGACCATAGAGACAGCCATAGTGAGGGACTATAGACGACCTAGAGAGGATGATAGAGACAGCTATAGTGAGGGCCTACATAGGTCCATATAGACGGACATAGTGAGATCTAGAAGGGTCTAGATTGGACCATTGATACTGGCCATAGTGTGGGCCTAGAGGTGGCCTAGAGAGGACCATAGAGATGACCATATGAAGGCCTAGGAAGGGCCTAGAAGGCTTAGAGGGGACATAGACAAGGCGATAGTGAGGTCAAGAGAGGACCTAGATGGGACCATACAGACCTCCATAGTGAGGGCCTAGAGAAAGCCTAGCTGGGACCATAGTGACAGCCATAGTGAAGGCCTAGAAGGCCTAAATGGGACCATAGAGTTGACGATAGGTATTGCCTAGAGAGGGCCAAGAGAGTACCATAAGGATGGCCATAGTGAGGGCCTAGAGGGTGCCTAGATAGAACCATGGATATGACCATAGAGAGGGCTTAGAGAGGTCCTATAGAGGACCATAGAGACAGCAATAGTGAGAACCTAGATAGGGCCTAGAAAGGGCCTAGATGTCTTAGAGAGACCATCGAGATGGCCATAGTGAGGTCCTAGAGAAGGCTTAGATAGGACAATAGAGATGATCATAGAGATGGCCTAGAGAAGGCTAGAGAGGACCATATAGATGGCCATAGTGAAGTCATAGAGGGGGCTGGGAGAGGACCGTAGATATAGCCATTGTGAGGCCTAGACGAGCCCTAAAGAGCACCATAGATACCACCATAGTTAGGGCCTAGGGAGGGCTTAGAGAGGACCTTAAAGTTGGCCATAGTGAGGGCCTAGAGAGGGCTTAGATGGGACCATAATATGGCCATATTGAAGGCCAAGAGAGGGCCTAGAGAGGACCATAGTGACAGCCATGTGTGAGGGCTAGATAGGGCCTAGAGAAGACCACAGAGATGATCATAGAGAGTGACTAGAGAGGGTCTAGAGAGGACCATAGACACGGTCATTGTGAGGGCCTAGAGACACCCTATAGAGGACCATAGAGATGGCCATAGTGAGGGCTTCGAGGGGGCCTAGAGAGGACATACAGATGACCATAGAGAGGCCTAGAGATGGCTTAGTAAGGGCCTAGAGAGGTCTAGAGAGGACCATAGAATCTGCCATAGTGAGGGCCTTGAGACGGCTTACACAGGGCCATAGAGATGACTATAATGAGGGCCTACAAGTGGCCTAGAGAGGACCATAGAGACAGCTGTAGTGAGGACTTAGAGAGGTCCAAAGAATGACCATATAGACAGCCACAGTGAGTGCCTAGAGGGAACCTAGAGAGTAACATACAGACGGCCATACTGAGGGCTTAGAGAGGGCCTAGAAAGGACAATAGAGACGGTCATAGAGAGGGCCAAGATAGACATAGTGAGGTTTAGAAGGGTCAAGATTGGACCATGAGATGGCCATTGTGATGGCTTAGAATGGGCTAGTGAAACCTAGAGTGGCCATAGTAAGGACTAGAATGGCCTACAGAGAACCATAGAGACGGCCATAGTGAGGTCCTAGAGAGGACATAGATGGGACCATAGAGACTGCCATAGTGAGAGCCTAGAGAAGGCCTAGCTGGGATCATAGATACGTCCGTAGTTAGGGCCTAGAGAAGGCCTATTGAGGACCATAGGGCCTAGAGAGGCACTAGAGCGGACCTATAGAGGACCATTGAGACAGCCAAAGTGAGGGCCTAGAGACAGCATAGAGAGGCCATATGAACCCCTAATGAGCCTCTAGAATGCTCCTAGGGAGATCCTATAGAGGACTATAGAGACAGCAATAGGGAGGCCCTAGAAACAGCCCAGGGAGGACCATAGAGATTGCCATAGTGAGGGCCTAGACAGGACTTAGATAGCACCATGAAGATGACCATAGAAGGTCCTAGAGAGGTCCTAGAGAAGACATCGAGATGGCCATATAAAGGGCCTAATGAGGGCCTAGATAGGACCATACAGATGACCATAGAAATGGCCTAGTGCGGGTCTATAGTGGACCATAGAGATGGCCATAGTGAGGCCTAGAGCGGGCCTCTAGAGCACCATAGAGATGCCATAGTGAGGGCCTAGGGAGAAACCTAATGAGGACCAATTGACGGCCCTAGTAAGGGACTAGAGAGGGCCTATATGTGATTATAGAGACAGCAATAGTTAAGGCCTTGAAAGGCCAAGATGGGACCATATTAACGGCTATAGTGAGAGACTAGAGAGGGCCGAGATGGGATCATATTGATGTCCATAGTGAGGGTATAGAAAAGGCCTAGATGGGACCATAGACACTGCCATAGTGAGGGCCTAGATACGCCTAGAGAGGGCCTAGGGAGGACCATTGAGACGACCATAGTGAGGACCTATAAAGGACCTAGTTAGGACCATAGAGACTGCAATAGTAGGTCCTAGAGCAGACCTAGATGGGACCATAGATACGGCCATAGTGAGAGCATAGAGAATCAAGAGATGGGACAATAGAGATTGTCATAGTGAGGGCCTAGAAAGGTCCTAGAAAGGACCATAGAGATGGCCATAGTGAGGGCAAAGAGAAGGCCTAGATGGAACCAAAGAGACGGACATAGTGAGGTTCTAGAGAGGACCATAGAGACGGCTATATTGAGGGCCTAGAGAGGACTTGGAGAAGAGCACAGAGACGGCCATAGTGAATTCATAATGAGGGACTAGAGAGGATCAGAGATGACCATAGATAGGGCCTAGAAAGGTCTTAGAATGGACCATAGAGACAGCCCTAGTGAGGTCTGAGACACTGCCTAGAGAGAACCATAGGGATGGCCATTGTTAGGGCCTAGAGAGGTTCTAGAGAGGACAATATAGACAGCCATAGTGAAGACCTAGTTACGGCCTATAGAGTACCATAGAGACGGCCATTGTGAGGGTCTAGACTGGCATAGAGAGGACCACAGAAACGGCTATAGTGAGGGCTAGACAGGGCCTAGAGAGGACCATAGACACTGCCATAGTGAGGGCCTACAGGTGGCCTAGAGAGGACGATAGAGAGAACATAGTGGGGTCCTAGATAGGGCCTAGAGAGAACGATCGAGATGGCCATAGTCAGGGCCTAGAGAGGACCATAGAAATGACCATAGAGAAGGCCTAGAGAGCACCTTTAGAGGGCCTAGAGAGAGCCTATAGATGACCATAGACAAGCCAAAGTTAAGGCCTAGTGACTCCTAGAGCTGACCATTCAGATGACCATAGTGAGTGCTAAGTTAGGGCCTAGAGAGGGCAATACAGATGACCATAGTAAGGGCCTAAAGTGGGCCTAGAGGACCAGAGACTCAAGTAGAGAGGCAGTGGCCAGAGATCTGTGAGGCATAGATGAGGGGCCCATAGTGAGGGCCTTGAGAGGGCCAAGGATAGACCATGGAAATGGCCATAGTGAAGGCCTAGAGAGGGCCTAGATGGGACCACAAGACGACCATAGTGATGTCATAGAGAGCGACTAGTGAGAACCAGAGAGACAGCCATATGTGAGTGCCACTAGATGGCCTAGAGAGAATCATTGAGAAGGCCAAGTGAGGGACTAGATGATGCCTAGAGAAGATCATTGAGACAGCCATAGTTAGGGCCTCGAGAGGGCCTAGGTGGGACCATAGAGACGGCCATATCGAGGGCCTAGATATGGCCTAGATGGAATCATAATGACAACAATTGTGAGGGCCTAGATAGGGTCTGGAGAGTAACATATAGACGGCCATAGTGAGGGCCTTGAGAGGAACTAGAGAAGATCATAGAGACAGCGATAGTGAGTGCCTGGAAACACCCTCGAAATTGCCTAGAGAGGTTCTATATAGACCATAGAAATGACCATAGTGAGGGCATAGGGAGGGCCTAGAAAGGACCATAGAGATGACACTACAGTGTGCACAGAGGGGGCCTAGAAAGCACCATAGAGAAGGCTATAGTGAGGCCTAGAGAGGACCTAGATGGACCATAGAGACGTCTATAGTGAGGGCATAGAAGGGCCTAGATGGGACCATAGATATGACCATAATGAGGGCCTAGAGAGGGCCTAGATGTGACCATTAAGACAGCCATATGAGGGCCTAGAGAGGGCCAATATTTGACCATTGATTTGGCCATAGTGAGGGCCTGGAGATGGCCTAGATGAGACCATAGAGAAGGCATAGTGAAGGTCTAGATAGGGCCAGAAATGGGAACATAGAGAGGGCCATAGTGAGGACCTAGAGAGGCGACTGGATGAGACCATAGAGACGGCCATAGTGAGGGCCTAGAGAGGGCCTAAAAGGACCATAGAGATAGTCATATTGAGGGCCTAGTGAGTGCCTAGAGAGACCATAGATACGGCCATAGTGAGGGCCTAGAGAGGGTCTAAATGTGACCATTGAGAAGGCCATAGTGAGGGCCAAGAGAGGGCCTAGATAAGACCATGGAGACGGTCACTGAGTGGCCTAGAGAGGGCCTAGAAAGGACCATAGTGACGACCATATTGAAGGCCTAGAGAGGGCTTAGAGAGGGCCTACATTTGGCATAGAGAGGACCATAGAGGGCAACCATATAGAGAGCATAGAGAGGGCATTGAGAGGGCCTAGAAAGATCCTAGAGAGGACTATAGAGACAGTCATAGTGAGGGCTAGAGACGCCAAGAGGGGACCATAGACACCGCCATAGTGAGGGGTTAGAGAGGGCCTAGAGAGGACCATAGAAAAGGCCATATGAGCCCCTAGAGGTGCCTAGAGAGGACCATAGAGATGGCCATAGTTAGGTCCTAGAGAGGGCCTATATAAGACCATTGAAACTGCCATAGTGAGGGCCTAGAGAGGGCATAGGTGGAACCATAAAGATGCCAATAGTGAACCCAAGAGAGGGCCTAGATGGGACCATAAAGACAACCATAGTGAAGGACTAGAAAGAGCCTAGGGTGGACCATAGAGATGGCCATAGTGATGGCTATAGAGAGGGACTACTGATGACCATAGAGACCTTTATAGAATGGGAAAAGAGAAGGCCTAGAGAGGGCCTAGATAGGAATAGAGAGG
Organism: Mastomys natalensis; assembly: GCA_021653895.1. Lineage (NCBI taxonomy): Eukaryota > Metazoa > Chordata > Mammalia > Rodentia > Muridae > Mastomys > Mastomys natalensis. Next base: position 48,616 of record JAJTUV010003232.1, read on the forward strand.
ACCAGAGAGACAGCCATTGTGAGTGAATCTAGACAGCCCGGAGAGGATCATAGAGAAGAACATACTGAGGGCCTAGAGATGGCCTAGAAAGGACCATAGAGACGGTCATAGTGAGGGCATTGAGAGAGCCAAGATAGGACTATAGAGACAGCCATAGTGGGGGCCTAGAGGGCCTAGTTAGGACCATAGATATGACCATACTGGGGCCTAGAAGGTACCTAGAGTGGACTGTAGAGACAGCCATAATGAGGGCCTAGATAGGGCCTACAACAACCATAGTGACTGTCATAGAGAGGGCCTTGAGGAGGTCTAGAGCAGAGGATAGAGATGACCATAGTGAGGGGCTAGAAAGGACCTAAGGCAGACCATATATATGGTAATAGTGAGCACCTAGAGAGCACCTAGAGAGGACCATAGATACGGGTATACTTTGGTTATAGAGGGGGCCTAGACAGGACCATAGAGATTACAAGAGGGAGAGCATAGAGGGGACTAGCGACCATAAAGACGGCTATAGTGAGGGCATAGATAGCACATAGAGAGGACAATAGAGACGACCATTGAAGGCGCCTAGAGAGGGCCTAAATAGGACCAGAGAAAGCCATAGTAAGGGCCTAGAAAGGCCTAGATGGGACATAAAGACGGCCATGTGGAGGGCCTAGAGAGGACCATAGATAAAGCCATAGTGAGAACCTAGAGAGGGGCTAGAGAGGACCATAGAGACTGCCAGAATGCGGGTATACAGGTGGCTAGAGAAGACCATAGACTCAGCCATACTGAGGGCCTACAGAGGCCTAGAGAGGACCATAGAGATGGCCATGAGGTAGCATAGAGGGGACCTTGATAGGACCATAGAGATGGCCATACTGTGGAACTAGAGGGTTTCTAGAGAGGACCATAGAGACGACCATAGAGAGCAACCTAGAGAGGGCCTAGAGGGCCATAGAGATGGCCATATTGAGGACCTAGAGGGAGCCTAGAGAGGACCATAGAGACGACCATAATGAGGTCATATATAGGGAATAGAGAAAACCATATTGACTGTCATAGTGAGGGCCTAGAGGAAGTCTAGAGGGACCATAGAGATGGCCATATGAGAGCATAGAGGGGGTTAGAGAGGACCATCGAGACAGCCAAAGTGAGGGCCTAGACAGGCATACAATAGGACCATAGGATGGCCATAGTGAGGGTCTAGAGGGTGCTTAGGGAGAACCATAGTAACGGCCATAGTGAGCACCTAGATAAGGCCTAGAGAGGACCATGAAATGGCCATAGTAAGTGCCTAGCTAGAGCCAGAGAGGACCATAGAGACGACCATATAGAGCGCCTAGTTAGGGCCTAGAAAGGACTAGTCACAGCCATACTGAGACCCTATAGGGGACTAGAGAGGACCATGGACACGACCATAAAGAGTGCCTAGAAGTGCTAGATGGAACCATAAAGACGGCCATTGTTATGGTCTAGAAGCGACTAGATGGGATCATAGGAATGGCCATAGTGAGGGCCTAATGAGGGCATAGATGGTGACCATTGAGAGACCGATCATAGGTAGAGGAGGCATAGAGGGGGACTAGAGAGGACCAAAGAGACTGCCATAATGCGGCCATAGAGAAGACCTAGATAGGACCATACAGAATGCCATAGTGAGGGCCTAGATATCACCTAGACAGGACCATAGAGACGGCCATATAAGGCATCTGGAGAGGGCCTAGATGGGAACTAGAGACGGTCATAGTGAGGGCATAGAAATGTCCTACATGGAAACATAGAGAAGGTCATTATGAAGGCCTAGTGAGGATCAAAGAGACAGCCATAGTGAGGAACTAGAGAGGACCATAGAGACTACCAGAGTGCGGGCATAGAGGTGGACAGGAGAGTACCATTGAGACAATCATATTGAGGGCCTAGATAGGGCCTAGAAAGAACCATAGAGGTTTTGAGGTGGCCTAGAGGAAGCCTTCTTAGGACAATAGAGATGGCCATACTGTGAAACTACTGGGTTTCTTGAGAGGACCATAGAGACGACCACAGTGAGTGACCAGAGAGGTCCTAGAGAGAACCATAGAGAGGGCCAGAGTGAGAACCTAGAGATGGCCTATGGAGTACCATAAAGAAGGTCATAGTGAGCGCCTAGAGAGCACTAGAGAGGAACAAAAGACGGCAGTAATGAGCTACAGAAGGCCTAGAGAGGTCCATCAAGACAGACATAGTGAGGGTCTAGAGAGGACCATAGAGAACTGCCAGATTTCAGGCATAGAGGGGCGCTAGAGAGGATCATAATGACAGCCATATTGAGGGCCGAAGAGAGTGCCTAGAGAGAACCATAGAAAGGGCCATAGTGAGGGCCTAGAGAGGGCCTAGATGGGAATAGATATGGGTATTTGAGGGCCTAGAGAGTGCGTAGTTTGGACCATAGAGAAGACCATAGAGAGCACATAGATAAGGCCAAGAGGACCATAGAGATGGCCATAGTGAGAGCCTAGAGAACACCTAGAGAGAACCATATCGACGGCCATAATGAGAGCTTTGAGAGGCTAGATAGGTCCATCATATGGCCATAGTGAGGTCCTAGATAGTGACTAGAGAGAACCATAGAGGACTGCCAGATTGCAGGCATAGAGGAGCCTAGGAGCACCATAGATACGCCATAGCGAGGGCCTAAAGAGCACCTAGAAAGGAACATAGAGATGGCCACAGTGAGGGCAAGAAGGGGCCTAGGGAGGATCATAGAGACTGCCGAGTGCGGGCATAAAGAGGACCTAGAGAGGACCATACAGAAGCCATAGTGAGGGACTAGATAGCGCCTCGACAGGACCATAGAGATGGCCATAGAAGGGACCTTGAGAGGCCTAGATGGGACCATAGAGACGGCCATAGTGAGGTCCTAGAAAGGCCTAGATGTAACCATAGAGACGGCCAGTGTGAGGGCCTAGTGAGGACCATAGAGACAGCATAGTAAGGAAATAGAGAGGGCCTACAGAGGACCATATAGACAGCCAGAGTGCAGGCATAGAGCTAGACAAGAGAAGACCATAGAGAAAGCCATATTGAGGACCTAGAGTGGGCTTAGGAAGGACCATAGAGAGGGACTTGAGCTGGCCTAGAGGGAGCCTTCATAGGACAATAGAGAGGGCCATACTGTGGAACTAGAGGGTTTCTAGAAAGGTCCATAGAGGTGACCATAGAGAGCGCCTAGAGTGGGCCTAGATAGGACCATAGAGATGGCCATAGCGAGGGCCTAGAGAGGGCCCATGGAGTAACATAAAGACGTCACAGTGAGCAACTAGAGAGGACCTAGAGTGGACAATAGAAAACGTCATAATGAGAGTCTAGAGAGGGCCTAGAGAGGTCCATCAAGATGTCCATAGTGAAGGACTAGAGAGCACCTAGAGAGGACCATAGAGAAAGCCAGAGTGGGCATAGAGGCGGCTAGAGAGGACCATAGTGTCAGCCATAGTGAAGGCCTATAGAGGGCCTAGATGGATCCATAGAGGCGGCCATAGTGAGGGCCTAGAGAGAGCCTAGAGACGACCATAGAGACGACCATAGAGATGGAATATAGATGGCCTAGAGATGGTCTAGAGAGGACAAAAAAACCAACCATAGATAGGGCCTAGAGAGGGACTAGAGAGGGTCTAGATATGTCCTAGAGAGGACCATAGGGATGGCTATAGTGAGGCCCTAGAGATGGCTTATGGAGTACCATAAAGACAGTCATAGTGAGGGCCTAGAGAGGGCCTAGAGAGGACCATAGAGACAGCTATAGTGAGGGCCTGGAGAGGGCCTAGAAAAGACCATAGAGACAGACTTGAGGTGGCCTAGAGGAGCTTCATAGGCAATAGAGATGGCTATACTGTGGAACTGGAGGATTTCTAGAGAGGGCCATAGAGGACAGTCATATTGTGGAACTAGAGGGTTCCTAGAGAGGACCATATAGACGACCATAGAGAGCTCCTAGAGAGGGCCAAGAGAGGACCGTAGAGATGGCCATAGTGAGGGCCTAGAGAGCACCTAGAAAGGCAATAGGGACGGCCATAATGAGAGCCTATAGAGGTCCTAGATAGGTCCATCAAGATGGCCTCGTGAGGCCTAGAGAGGACCATAGAGACTGCCAGAGTGAGGGCCTAGAGGGCCTAGATGGGACCATAGAGTCGGCCATAGTGAGGGCCAAGAAAATGCGTAGTTTGGACCATAGAGACGACCATAGTGAGGGCCTAGTGAGAGCCGAGAGAGGACCATAGAGACAAACATAGAGATGGCCTATAGAAGGCCTAGAGAAGGTCTCGAGTTTACCATAGAGACAACCATAGAGAGGGCCAATAGAGGGCCTAGAGAGGACTTAGATAGTTCCTAGAAAGGACAATAGAGATGGCCATAGTGAGGTCCTAGAGAGGCTTATGAGAGCCTAGAGAGGACCATAGAGTAGACCATAGAGGTGGCCTATAGATGGCCTAGAGGGGTTCTAGAGATTACCATAGAGACGAACATAGGTAAGGCCTAGAGAGGGCCTAGTTAGGACATAGATAGGTCCTGAGAGATGGCCATAGGGAGGCCCTAGAGAGGGCTTATGGAGTACCATAAAGATGGTCATAGTGAACGCCTAGAGAGCACGTAGAGAGGACAATAGAGACGCCATAGAGAGGGCATAAAAGGGCCTACAGAAGACCATAGTGACTGCCAGATTGTGGGCATAGAGAAGACCTAGAGAGGACTATTCAGAATGCCAAAGCGAGGGCCTTGATAGTGCCTAGACAAGAACATAGAGACGGCCATAGAAGGCACCTAGAGAGGGCCTAGATGGGAATATGGAGACGGCCATTGTTAGGGTCTAAAAGGGACTAGATGGGACCATAGAGACAACCATAGTGAGGGCCTAGTGAGAGTATAGATGAGAGCATAGAGGTGACCATAGTTAGGGACTAGAGCAGGCCTATTACTATGAGACACCATTAGAGACAGCCATAGACATAGTGAGGATAAAATGAGGGCCGAGAGAGACCATGAGAGGGCCTGAGGTGGCCTAGAGGGGGCCTTGATATGACCCTAGAGATGACCATATTGAGGACTAGAGAGGGCCTAGAGAGGACCATAGAGACGGCCTGAGGTGGCCTAGAGGGGCCTTGATATGACCATAGAGACACCATAATGTGGAACTATAGGGATCCTAGAGAGGACCATAGATACGAGTCATACTGAGGGCCTAGAGGGTTCTTAGAGAGGACCATAGAGACGGCCATGGTGAGGGTCTAGAGGGTGCTTAGAGAGAACCATTGAGACGGCCATGTGACGGCCTAGAGCAGGCTGAGATTGTGAGGGCCTACAGAGGGCCTAGATGCGACCATAGACAAGGCCATAGTGTGGGCCTAGATAGGGCCTAGAGAGGACCATAGAAACAGCCATAGTGAGAGTTAATAGAGGGCCTACGAGGACTATAGAGAAAGTCCATAGAGAGCCTAGAGGGAGTAAGAGAAGGACTTATTGAGAGCCTATAGGGAGTCTAGAGTGGACCATAGAGAGGCCATTGTGAGGCTAGAGTTCGCCAGAGGGACCTAGAGACGTGCCATAGGGATAGAGAACCATGAACCATAGAAATGGCCCTTATTAGGTCTAGAAGAGAGTACTTGTGACCATAGAGACAGCCATAGTGAGGGCCTATAGAGGAAAATAGACGACTGCCAGAGTGCTGGGCATAGAGGATACCTAGAGAGGACCATAGAGAAGACCAAAGAGAGGGCACATAAAATGCCAGCAGAGGGTCTAGAGAAGGTCTAGTGAGGACCATAGAGTCAGCCATAGTGAGGCCTAGATAGCGATTAGAGAGGACCATAGAGACAGCGAGATTGCGAGCATAGAGGGGGCCTAGAGAGGACCATAGAGATGGCCATAGTGAGGCCTAGTAGAGGGCCAAAATGGGACCATAGAGATGGCCATAGTGAAAGGTCTAGATAGTGCATAGATTGGACCGTAGAGACGACCATAATGAGGGCCTATATTGGGTCTAGAGAAGACCATAGAGACAACCATAAAGAGGTCCTATAGAGGGCATAGAGAGTTTCTAGATAGAGTCTAAATTGGACCAAAGAGATGACCATAGATAGGCCTATAGAGAGCCTAGAAGGGCCTAGAGAGATCCTAGAGAGGACATAGAGATGGCCATAGTGAGGCCCTAGATAGGGCCTATGGAATACCATAAATACGGTCATAGTGAGTGCCTGGAGAGCGCCTAGAGTTGACCATAGAAACGTCCATAGTGAGGGCATAGAGGGCCTAGAGAGGACCATAGAGATGGCCATAATTAGGGCCCAGAGAGGGCCTAGAGAGGACCATAGAGCTTGCCACAGTGTAGGCATAGAGAGGCACTAGAGGGGACCATAGAGACGCAATAGGAGGCTTCTAGAGAGTGCCTAGAGAGGACCATATGACGGTCATAGTGTGAGCCTATAGTGGTCCTAGAGAGGAACATAGAGACAGCAATAGTGACGGCCTAGAGAGGGCCTAATGAGGACCTTAGAAACTGCCATAATGAGGGCCAAGACAGGGCCTACAGAGGATCATAGGTACAGCCAAATGAGTGCCTATAGAGGGCCTAGATGGGACCATAGAGATGATAATAGTGAGGGCCTAGAAAGGCCTAATGGACCATAGAGAGGCCAAGTAGGGCCTGAAGGACATAGAGACACATATTGAGGACCATAGTGAGGGCTATGAGGACCATAGGGACTGCCAGAGTGGGGCATATAGGTGGTCTAGGAAGGAGCATAGAGACAGACTTCATGTGGCTTGAGGGGGCCTTGATAGAATCATAGAAAGGCCATACTGTGGAACTAGAGGGTTCCTGGAGAGGACCATAGAGACAAACATAGAGAGTGCACTAGACAGGGTCTTGATAGGATCATAGAGATGGCCATAGTGAGGGTCTAGAGAGGGAACTACAGAGTATCATAGATATGGCCATACTTAGGGCCTAGAGGGTTTCTAGAGAGGAGCATAGGTATGGAAATAGTGAAGTTCTAGAGGGTTCTTAGAGAGGACCATTAGAAGGTCATAGTGAGGGCCTACAGCAGGCCTAGATGGGACCATAGAGATGGCCATAGTGAGGACATAGTGGGGGCCTAGATAGGGCCTATAGAAGACCATAGAAAACGTCCCTAGTGAAGGCTAAGACAGGGCCTACAGAGCACCATAGAAATAGTGAGAGACTATAGCGTGTCTAGAGAGGACCATAGAGACAGCCATATTGAGGGCCTAGAGAGTGCCTAGAGTGGACCATTTAGAGGTCCATAGTGAGTGTCTAGATCGAATCATAGAGACGACCATTATTAGGGTCTAGAAGAGAGTAGAATCACCATAGGGACAGCCATAGTGAGGGCCTAGAGAGGGCATAGAGAGGACCATAGGGATGAACATAGAAGGGCCTAGAGGTAACCTAAAGAGGCACCATAGAGACAGCCATTAGTGAGGGCATAGAGAGACTATGGACATTAGGCCATATTCAGGGCTAGATGGGCCTAGATGGGACCATAAAAATGGCCATAGTGAGGGCCTAGAGAGTCCACCATGGGACCATAGAGACTACCATAGTGAGGCCTAGAGAGGGTCTAGAGAAGACCATAAGACACCACCATAGTGATGGCCTAGAGAGATCCTAGAGAGGATCATAGAGAAGGCCAAGTGAGGGCCTAGAAATGTCCTAATTGGACCATAAAGACAACCATAGATAGTGCCTAGATAGGGACTAGAGAAGACAATAGAGATGGCCATAGTGAAGGGTATAGAGAGGGACTACAGAGGACCATAAGATGATCATAGTGTCGGCATAGGTAGAACACAGAGGGCCTAGAGAGGACTGTAGAGATGGTCACAGTGAGGGTCTATAGAAGGCCTAGAGAGGATCATAAATTCAGCCATAGTTAGTGCCTAGTTAGGTCTTAGTGAGCATCTAGAGAGATCCTAGGAAATACCATAGAGACAGCCATAGTGAGGGATTAGAGATGGCCTAGAGAGGAGCATAGAGACGGCCATATTGATGGCTATAAAGGTTTCCCGAGAGAACCTAGAGAGGTCCTATAGAGGACCATAGGGGAAAAGCCATAGTTAGGCCAGGAAAGTGCCAGATGGGACATAGAGATTGCCACGTGGGGGGCCCAGGGGTCTAGATGGGACAATTGCATTCCATAGTGAGGGGGCCCAGAGGGGCTAGATTGACCCCAGAGAAAAGTTATGTGGGGTCCTAAAGAGGGCCTAGAAAAGACTATAAGCGGCCATAGTGAGGGCCTTTGGAGGGCCTAGATGGGACCGTAAGGCATCAAAGTTGAGGGCAAACAGAGGGCCCTAGAGAGGACCAAAGAGACGACCCTAGTGAAGATCTAGAGAGGGCCTAGAGAGGTCCAAATGACGGCCCTTTGAGAGGCTATATTGGACCCTGGACAGACATAGTGAGGGTATAGAGAGTGCATAAGGAAACATAGAGACAACCCTTCAGTGGGCCTAGGAGTAGACATACAGAGCTCCATGTGCAAATAGTGAGGGACTAGTGAGGGGCCCAGAGGGGGACCATTTGGACGTTCATGTGGGGACTAAATGGCCTTGTTGGGAAACATAGAACGGGCAATTTTTTTTGCGTCTTGAAGGGCTAGAGGACCATAGAAATGGGAAAAGTGAGGACCTACAGAGGGCCTAAAAGCGGACAATAGAGATGGAAATGTTTAGATCCTAGAGGGTGCCTAGATGGGACCATTAGATCGGCCATAGTGAGGGCCTAGAGAGGGCCTAGATTGACCACTCAGTTGGCCATAGTGAGGGCCTAGAGATGGTCCTAGATGGGCATATGAGGGTCTAGAGAGGGCCTAGGAGAGGGGCCTGATGGGACCCTAGAGAGGCATATGGGGGTCCTAAAGAGGGCCCAGAGGGTACCATAGAGACCATCCTTAGTGGGAGGTCATAGAGTAGGTCTAGAGAGTACATAGAGATGGCCATAGGGAGGGCTTAGAGAGGGCCTAGATAGGGACCATAGAGATGGAATAGTGAGGGCCTAGAGAGGGGCCTAGAAAAGACCTAGACATGGTCATAGTGAGGTGCCTAGAGGATGCCTAGATAGGACCAATAAATACCACCATAGTGAGGGCTAGATGGGTGATAATGGGACTATAGAAATGGCCATAAAATGAGAGCCTAGTGAAGGCATAGAGAGGACCCTAGAGATGGTTATAGAAAGGGCCTTATGGGTGCTAGAGAAGACCATAGTTGGGCATAGTGAGGGCCAGGAGAGGGCCCTAGATGGGACCATAAATGTGGGCATAGTTTGAGCCAAGAGAGGCATAAAGAGGATTTAGAAACGGCCATAATGAGGTCTAAGAGAGGTCCTAAAGAGTACTATAGAGCGGCCATAGGGAGGGCCTAGAGAGGTTCAAAGGAGGCCTTAAAAACACCTTAGTGAGGATAGAGGGGGGCTTAGGGGTGACAATAGAGAGTCATACTGAGGGGCTTAGGAGGGACTAGGAGAACAATAGAGATGACTAGATGTGGGTGGGGGGAGTCTACAGGGACATAGAGAGGCCATACTTTGGGGGAGAGAGGGCCCTAGAGAGGCAATAGGTCTGCCATAGTGGGGGGCATAGAAAGGGCATGTTTGGACCATAGGACTGCCATTGTGATGTCTAAAGGGCATTGGACCCTCCCCAGAGAGGGTTAGAGGGACATAGAGACTGACAGATGTGGGGGGTTTAAAGGGGCCCAGAGTGGACCATAAGACGGCAAAAGTCAGGCCTAGAGATTTGTGATGGAACTATACTGACGGGCCATAGTGAGGGCCTAAGAGGACTGAGAAGACCATCAGGGGGGACCATAGTGAGTGCTAGATAGGGCCTAGTAGAACATAGAGACTGCCAGAGTTGGGGATAGGGGAGGGCTAGAGAGGACCATATATATCCGTAGTGAGGGCTATTGGCGCCTTAAAGGGGGCTATTGGGGGTAGAGGGGGCCTAGGGGGGCCATAGTGAGGCACTAGTGATTTCGTATGAAGCTTAGGGGAAAACCAAGGGACTGCCATATTGAGGGAAAAGGGGGCTAAATTAACATAGAAATGGCCCTAGGGAGGGCCCCGGGGACGGATGAGAGGACCATAAGACTGCCATAGTGGGCAGCCTAGTAGGGGTTTCAGAGGAGGGGAAGATTTTGGCCATAAGAGGGTCTAGAATGCTAGGGGGGATTAGAGATGCATAGTGAGTGTTTGGAGGGGGCTAAAAAGGGGCCATAATGAACCATAGGAGGACCTAAGAAGTAAAAGGAGGGACTAGGGGTCCTAGAGAGGACCATGAGACAGGCCTTAGTGAGAGGGCAGCCCCAGACAGCCTAGAGACATTTGAGTATGCCCTAGCTTAGAGAGGATAATTAGACAGCCTTAGGATTCTAGAGCAGACCGATGGGAAAATAGGGAGCCAATAGGGGGCCTTGAGACGGGCCAAAGAGGGTCTAGAGAAGGTTATTGTATCATAAAAACCAAAATCGAGACGGTAGAGAGCAACAGACGCATAGTGGTGCTAGGGGGGCAGATGGCAACGAAAGCATAGTGAGGCCTAGGAGAGGCTAGAGAGGGGCCTTAGACATTTCAAGGAGGGGTTGGAGGGACCAAACGGCAATTTGACACATAGAGAGGATTAGAGAAGTCTAGAAGGGCCAGAGGAGGTCTAGAGTGGGCAAAGATGCCCTATGGGGCCTAGATACAGCATAGAGAAAAGGGCCATAGGAACAGCAAAAAAGGACCCAGAAGGGGTAGAGGGCCCCCCAGTGAGAACGTTAAAAGATACCATAGAGACGCCCATGAGGGGCCCAGAGTGGACCATGAAATACCATAAAGAGGGGCCCAGAGAGGGTTAAAGGTTCTAGAGGATCCTAGAGTAGGGCATAGAGACACATAGTGACGGTTTAGAGAAAGGGCATAGTGACACCCATAGGGAGGGATGGAGAGGGCCTAGAGAGGGGCCCTTTTTAGGTCCTAGAGAAACATGAGAACCATAGTGACACCCAAGACGGCCATAGGGACCAATAGATTTTCTATAGAGAGGGGCCGGAGAGCACCCAAAAGAAGGCCTAGAGAGGGTTAAAATGACCATAGAGAAGGCCATCTTTAGGGATAGGGAGGGCCTAGATGAACCATTAAGCTGCACCTTGGGGCCTGTGTGGGCCTAGAGAGGGCCATAGAGATGGCCTTTTGTTAGGCAATAGAGAGTAACTAAAGAGGAAATATATAGACGAACATGTGAAGGCCTAAATAGGGCCGAGAGAAGACCAGAGCTGGTCTAATGAGCGCCTAGATAGGACTGGAGTGGACCAAGAGACGGCCCATAGTTAGGGCCCAGATAGGAAAGTAAGATGCCCATTTGTAATGGCTATAAAGAGGGACTAGTGAGGACCATACGGGCGACCATAGAGTAGACATAGAGGGGGCCTAGAGAGGGCATAGGGAGGACTAGGGAGGAACTGAGAGAGTGTATAGTAGCGCCTCTAGAGACCTAAAGGGACCACAGAGATGAACATAAGGGAAAGGGTGGATACGGCCCCCCCTAAGAGGATCATAGACTGGCCATAGTGAGCACCTAGATTGGGTATGAGTGTGCATAAAGACAGGGCCCCAGTGGGGTAAAAGGGACCTTTGGACAGGGTAGAGGGCCTAGAGAGGGGGGTTTGAGGATCCTTAGAAGATAGTGAGGGCCTAGAGTGGCCTAGGAGGACCATAGAGACGGTGAAAAAATGAGGGCCCAGAGGGGCCTAGAAGGACCTAAGACCCGCTGTGAGGGCATAGAAGGTCTTAGAGATACTATAAGACAGCCATGTGAGGGCCTAAGAGGGATGGGGAGGGGCAAATGATGGGCCCCGATGGTCCTAGAGGGGGCCCAAAAAGGACCTAGGAACGACTTAGTGAGGTCCTTGGGGAAAACCCAGTTGGGGGCCATAGAGATGGCCATAGTGAGGGCCTTGAGAGGGCCTGGGGAGCAACTTTGCACCCATAGTGAGGGTATAAAGGGGGCAAACAGAAACAGAGACATCCATCTTGATTCCCTAAAGTGGGGCTAGAGGGACCCCATGCAACCTAGAGGGCCCAGAGAGGGCTAGAGAGCCCATAGAGGGGCTGCCCTAGTGAGGGAATAGAGGGGTCTAGAGAGGAACAAACAGCCCTAGGAGTGCTAGAGGGGCCCAGATGGCACCCTAACAGTGCCATATGAGTTATGAGGTTGCTAGATGGACAAGAGATGGCATATACAGGGCCCAGAGAGGGCAAGAAAGAACATAGAGACTGCAAAATGAGGCCATAAAGGGGCCTAGAGCACACATAAGATGGCAATAGTAGGGCTAAGAGGGCATAATGGGACCTACTCACCACCCTATGAGAACTTAGAAGGGGCCCAGGGGGGACATCAGAAAGGTCTAGTGAGGCTAGAGAGGTCCTAGGAGAACCATAGAGACGCCAGGTGCGGGGCATAGAAGGGGGCTATAAGGGGGATAGTTTTGACATAGCAAGGGCTTTTGAGGGTTTATAAAGGACTGACATGGCCACAGTGCCAGCCTAGAGAGGGCATAAATGGTACGATAGAGATGACCATAAAAAGCAATTGTGAGTGCCTAGGAAGGACCATTGTGAGGCCATATTGAGGACCTAAACGGACTAGAGAGGACGATAGCACGCCATATTTAGGGCCCTACAGGGGCCTAGGGGGAACTAGAGATGGCCTATGATGGGCCCGGGGAGGGCCTATATAGGGCCATAGAGAAACCTGTGGGGCCGAGAGACCATAGAGACTGCGAGGGGTGCGAGCAAGGTGGGGCCCGGAGAGGGGTCTAGAGACGGCCCATAATGTTGCCTTAGAGAGGCTTTATTTGGGGCCATAGAACAGTAATATTGAGGGCTAGAGAAGGAAAGGGGATGTGCTAGAGATGACCATAGAGACAGTCCATGAGGCAAGAGACGCTAGAGAGGGTCATAAGGTTTGTCCATAGTAGGGCCTAGATTGGTATACAGAGAACATAAAGACTGCCCTTTGGAGGTCCTAGAGGCCTGATGGATCATAAGGGGCAGTCTATGAGGGCTTTAAAGGGCTAGAAGGACATGAGGTGGCCATAGTGAGGGAATTGAGAAGACAGATGGGAACATAGAGAACGGATTAATGAGGACTTACAACGACCCAGAAAGACCATAGAGATGGCCTAGTGAGGGGGGCTTGCGAGACCCTAGAGAGGCCCATAGATACGACTATAGGGGAGCACTATGGGTTGCCTAGAGGGATATAGAAAGACCATAGAGAGGGCCTAGAGAGAGTTTGAGAGGGCCTAGAGAGGACCAAGAGGCAGCCCTAGTGGGGTAGAGACGACTAGTGAGGACCATGGAATGGCATAGTGAGGACTAGAACGGCCTAAGAGGACCTAGAAAATGACTTTAATGGGGATATTTATGGCTTATTTTAGGGTTTTAGGAGGTCCTAGAGAGGACATTGAGACGGCCATAGTGAGGGCATAGAAAGGGCCTTTGAAAGGGGCTTTGAAAGACATAGTGAGGGGCTATATTGGGCTTAGAAGGCCTAGGGGAGGGCCTTAGAGGACCATAGAGACTGACATAGTGGGGGGCCTAAAAGGAGGGGGGAGGGGGAAAGAAACGACCAAGAGAGAGCCTGAGAGCGCCTAGAGAGGGCCTGAGAGGACCCCTAAGACAGCCCTAGTGGGGCTAGTAATGGCTTAAGAGGACCATAGAAAAGGCCATAGTGGGGCCAGAGAGGGAAAATTTGAGATGACCATTGAAAGGCCATATTTAGGGGGCCTGATAGGGCCTAGATAGGGGCCATAGAGACAGCCATAGTGAAGGGGCTAAAATTTTTTTTTTTGGGACTAGGAAAAAGCTAGAGTTCCTAGAAAGGGGCCATCGAGATGGTCATACTTTGGGAAATTGATATGGAAAGAAGGACATAGAGATGCACATAGTGGAACTTGGAAGGGCCAAAATCGACCATAGAGAAGGATCGTGAGGCAAAGAGAAGGGAGAAGGGGGCCATAGAGATAGTCAAGTGAGGGTTTAGAGAGGGGCCCAGAAAGGACGACGAGAGGGGCCCCTATTTACAGCCTAGAGAGGGGCCCAGAGAGGACCATAGAGAAGGGGCCCTAGTTTTGGGCTTTAAAGGGTCTAAGGGGCCATAGAGACGGCCATAGTTTGGGCCCTTTAAAGGGTCTAGAAGGACCATAGAGACGGCCATTGTGAGGGGCCCAAAAAAGACCTTGAGGGACAATAAAGGGGCCCAAAAGAGGGCCTGAAGGAGTGAGGGTTGGAACACAGAGAAGTCTTAGGAGAGAAAGAGAGGGCCAAGATGGGACCAAGGGCAGCCCTAGTTAGGGCAGAGAATGGACTAGGAGGACCATTGAGTTTGGGCCCTAGGAGGAATTACGAGGGCTAGATAGACCATTTAGAGACAGCCATATTGAGGGCCTGAGGGGCTAGAGTGGATCATTTGAGTTGGCCAAAAGGGGAGGGGCTTGAAGAGCTAGAGAGGACCATAGAGAGGCCTGAGAGGACATAGAGACCCGCTAGTGGGGCCTTGAGCGGCCTAGAGGAACCATAGGGACATAAAATGCGAAAAGGGGCCTAGAGAGCGCATAAGAGGGATAGAAAATCCTAGAGAGGACCATTTGAACGCCATAGTATAGTCTAGAGACAGCATTTGTAACCATAGTTTTGGCCAAGTGAGGGCCTAATGGGGCTAGAAAGGGCCAAAACAGGTCGGGGGGACCAAAGAGACGTATTTGTGTTGGGGCCAGGGCCTAGAGAGGACCTAGGAAGGCAGAGTTTGGGGTAAGTTAGAGCTAGAGGGGACAAAAGAAATGAATATAGAAGCAACTAGAGAGGCCTAAGTAAGACCATAGATATGGCAATAGTGAGGGCCTAGTTGGCCTAGATAGGACCATAGAGACAGCCACAGTGGGGCTAAGAGTACAGAGAAGACCATAGATGGCCAAAATTTAGGGGGTAGAGAAGGCCTAGAGAGGGAAACCCCAACACTTCCAAAGTGAGGCCTTAAGGACCTGAGAAGACCTAGGGACTGCCAGAGTGAGAAACATAGAGGGGCCAAGAAATGGACTAGAGATGGGCCCTTAGTGAGGCAGAGATTGTAGGGGACCATAGGGAGCTAGTGAGGGCTAGAGAAGGTAAGAGTGGGGCATAGAAAGAGCCCTTTGTAAAAGGCCTAGAAAAGCAATTTGGAGGGGCGATAATGACGGACCATGGAGAAAGCTTAGAGAGGTCCTATGACGGGCCCTAGTGAGGCCAGAAGGGGCCTAAAGGAAAACATCATAGAGACGGCCATAATTAGGGCTAGAAGGTTTTAGAAAAAGATCATAGAAACCCGGGCTGAGGGACCTAGGTAGGATATAAGACACAATAGTAGACAGAAGGGCCTAGATGGGGGCCTAGAGAGGGGGTAGTGAGGTCCTAAGGGTTACTAGAGAGGACATAGAGAGGATGTGAGCCTAGAAGGGGCTAAAAGGACCTTTAAAAACTATAAGTGAATGCCCAGAGAGGGCCTAAAAGACCATAGAGTGGCCATAGTGAGGGCCCAGAAGGGCTTAGATGAAACCATGAGTGGCCATTTGAAGGCTTGAGAGGGCCTGAGAGGACCACCCGAGACTGAGAGGGGGGTGAACAAGGGGGCTTTGAGAGGGGGCAAGAAGGGGCTGGAAAGCAGAGGAAGGTTAGAGAGGGAAATAGAAGGACCCCTAGATACGCCCTAGTGAGGTTAGAGACAGATAAAGAGGACCATAGTGATGCATATTGAGGCATAGGGGGCCAAGAGGGTCAGTAAAAAAGGCCAGGGAATGGCCTAGAGAGCCATACAGAGGAGCATAATGACGGGCCATGAGATAGCCTAGAGAGGGGAGGGGGGGGTCTAGATACGGGGGAGAAGGGGCTAGATAGGACCATAGAGACAGCCATAGGGGGGGCTAGAAACGAAAGATTGGTCATAGGGATGCAATTGAGGGGCCCCAGCGGGCTAGAAAGGATCTAGAGAGGGCGCAGAGAAGACCACAGAACAGCCCTTTACAGTCAAGAAGGGGCCTAGAGAGTACCATAGGAAGGAAATTTTTGAAGGCCTATTGAGGCCTAGAACGTACTATTGAGAGGCATAGTGACTGATTAGGGGGCCACAGAAACCCTAGAGGGCACCATATAAGGTTAGAGCTTTTAGAGAGAACATAGAGAAGGCTAGTGGGGCATGCAGGGGGGCAAGAGTGGACCATAGAACTGAAAAAAAGGGGCCTAGAGAGGGCCTACAGAAGGCATCGAGATGGCTAGTGAGGGGCCCAAGGGGGCTAGAGAGAACATGAGGCTGACAGAATGTGGGGGTAGTGGGAAAAAAACCCTTTAGAAGAACAAAGGGAACATAGTGAGGCTTAGAAGGAGCTTGTTTGGACTGTAGAGGGGTAGTGTGGAGCTTGGAGGGCCTAGAGTGACTAGAGACTGGCATAGTGGGGTGCTGAGAGGGACTGAGGGACTATCAAGATTTCCATAGTGATGTCAGAAGGGCCAGCTAGGGATGAGGGGGCCATAATGAGGGCTAGAAGGACCATAGAGAGTTATTTTTTATGCCACCATGGGTTTCCCAGAGGGACCAGCTGGACTGCCTAGTGAAGGTCACAGAGGGGCAAGGAGAAACATAGAGAGGTTGTATGTGGGGATAGAGGATGCCTAGAGACACTAAAAGAGAAGGCCATAGTGAGGGCCTAAGGGGGGGGTGGGCCCAGAGAGGACAGAAATGCTAGAAATGGCCCTAGTGAAGAGCTAGAGATTGCCTAAAAGACACTGAGATGGCACATGGGCTAGAAATGCCTAGAAAAAAACCATGGATACGGTCATAGTGAGGGCTTCAGAGGGCTAAAAAAGGACCCTAGACATGGCCTAGTCGGGTCTAGAGAAGACTGTGGTGGACCATAGAGACGGTCAGTGAGGGCTTTGTAGCGCTAAAAGGGGGAAAAAAATAAGACAGCATAGTGAAGGCATAAGAGGACCTAGTTTGATAAAAGAGAGGGCCATAGTGAGAGCCTAGATAGAGCCAGATGAACATAGAGACTGCAGGTGCGGGAAAGGGGGCCAAGAGTGGACCTAGAAATGACATAGGGGGGGCCTAGAAGGATCAGAAAGGGGCGTATACAGCCGTAATGGGGCCTTTGAGGGTCAAGAGAGGACCATAGTGATGGCAAAGTGAGGCCTAGAGAAGAAACCCATTTGGGGGACCATAGAGGGTCATAATGAGGGACCTAAGGTGACTAGAGAGGACCTATTGTTTCCCAAATGAGGGGAAGAAGGGCTTAGAGAGGACATAAGATGGCCGTAGGAGGGCCAGAGGGCCCAAAATTTTGGGCCATAAAGAAGCTTTTGTGGGACTAGAGAGGCCTAGTGGGACCATAAAAAACGGCGTTTGTTAGGGCTAGAATGCTAGAGAGGACCATAGAGACAGCCATAGGAGGGGATGAAGGCCTAAAGAGGCCCTAAAAGAGTGGTCATACTGAACTCACAAAAAGAGAGCCCACCTAGAGAGGGGCCATAGAGCGGCCAAGAGAAGGGAAATTGATAGGCCTAGATGAGGTCATTTGATATGGGCCCTATAAGGCTAGAGAGGGCCTGGTTTGGACCATAGAGATGGGCCCTAGTGGGCTTGACTAACCATACGATGGCATGAGAGGTAGAAAGGACCCTAGGTTGGGAAAAAGTGAGGGGCCAGAGAGAGCATAGGTTGGACCAAGAGGGCTGCTAAATGAGGACTAGAGAGGGCCCCAAAAGGGACCCAAAGAGGGCCAAAAACCATAGTGAAAGCCTAGAGAGGACAAAGAGAGGAGCATAGAGATCGCCAAGTGGGGAGCCTAGAGGAGACGGTAGAGATGACCATAAGATGACCCCTAGTTTACTAAAGGGTGTTCTAGAGAGGATCATGAGACGGCCATTTTGAGGGAATTTTTTTTGTTTGGGCTAGATGGGACCATAGATTTGCCATAGTGGGGCCCTAAAAGGGCATGATGGGGACATAGAGCAGTCATAGTGAGGGCCTAGAGACGGCCAGTGAGGACATAGGGAGGCCATAGTGAGGGCCTTGATTTTCTAGAACAACCAAAGAGGGGCCCTAGTGAAGGCTAGAGGCTAAAAGGGGG